>JAATLQ010024883.1:0-50883 GCA_013421005.1 Heliconius erato x Heliconius himera
TCCATTGTCGATTGTATTAAGTGGCGGTAGTGTGCTGCGTCTTTTCCGGTGTATTTCCAATATAAGCACAAACGACACGGCACTCGTGTTCATTACGTTGTAAGATATTGTCAAGACAACTTGTCATTACAATTTATATTTCAATATTGTGACTACGAGAGTATATGTGTATATAACAAGTGTAAATAAATTTATTGTAAAAGCTGGATTTTGTGTCTGATTTGTTGGTTCGCCTAACATTCCGATCTTCATTTTCCCTCAGGAAGGTAAGGGAAGGAAATTATAACATAAATTCCGAATAAACCAACATAAAAAGTTTATCCCGAATTCTACTGATGATAAAAATGGAATCCATGTTTAGCTAGTTAAGAGTTATGAATCGACAAAACAAACTAACTGGAACACGGAAAAACTATCAAGCTGCTTTGAAAGTCAAAAATTCAAACGTTGCATTGGTTAGTAATATACGGAATACGATACGCTTTTAGACTGGTGCATACATATTTAAGCCTTTCTGAAGATATTGATTTTATTGGAATCACTCTAATTTAAAACTACTACTTTACATCCGGACACCATACATATATAATTGTATTTGTTCCTCTTAGGTCTGTAGCAGTAGCTTAAGTGAACTTGTGTTAAATCATTTGACATTCCAAAAGTGTAACGTGTAACTTCCTATTTTGAATAAAATTATTACTACTTCGTATAACATAAGAAAGAGAACTTAATATAACCAACCTACTGATTTATCATAATCTTTGTCGCGAATGTGAAAGACTAATAAATTAGTATCACTACAGTATAAAATGGGTATAGTATGACAGCGTAAACCTCAACGCTAATCTGGATAAGTGAGTGTTTTCTGTGAAGTCGTATAAATAAAAAATATTTATTTATAACTACGAGTATATGACTAAGAGACTAAAAAGCTTAGCAGTACAAAGCTTTTAAATATAAAAAAAAAAACCAATTTTAAGCGTTTGACATAACAAGATCAATCGTTACCATCGTACATTGTTTACAAATATTATTTTTTAAATGAAACCTGCAAGTATTTAAAGTTGGTTCATACAGTTATTTTGTTCCAGATAATATTTTACTTAATCTATACACTATATTAAAATGCTATTACTGTGTTTTGTGCGAATTGAAAACTTACACATTTTTCTGCACAAAACTTAAGCAATCTTTTCTCTATAGTAAAAAAATTAAAATGTTAAATCTGACATAACCCAATATAAGACTTTTTAACCTATCAGCTTCACGCTGTATCCCGCACACAGCAAGGTAGCCAAAGGGAACCTAGTGTTAAGACACTTCGTTCCCCACGACTGGCCTCGTGAAAACTTTTAAATTAGCTCTATCATACTATATAGAAGACTAAAATTTTCAATTGAAAACCTCCACAAAAGAAACTATCTTAATACATAGTAAACCATTACTACAGAAAATAAATCCGGGTCACGACTTAGCCCCGGAAATCGTCTTTTTGAAATACGAACTGACCGTCGTCGCGTCGCTTCGCCTCTGTATCACGTCGAACCGGAAACTTAACTTATGCTTCCGTGTCAAAGTGTTAAGAAAGCCACTTTTCTCACTCACTCATGTGGTTAACACTCCCTCAATCACGTAGCTATTGTCGATTAATCATTGTAGGTTTTTGGTGTAATGCATATAAATAATGTATTATTATTAATAAAGGTAATGTTATTTTTGGCAAGTTTATAATTTAGTTATGGAATATAGTTTCATGTTTATGTATTATAGCTCTAGTACAGCATAATTAAAATTGAGATAACCTTTTAGTTTCACTTTGCATCCCACATATGTCTGAGTTACTCCGTTTTCATTTTCGATTAAATTTTAATAACATTGCGTGTTAAATTGCGGTAGTCAACGCCGCGCTGTGTCTTATTACCAGAGCAGGAAAATGAAAATAATACATTCCCCTTAGTAAAAATCAAACCGTCGTGTCTATAGTCAGTAGTTCGTAACGCCACGGCCTGTTGATCAAAAAATATTCAATAATAAAAACTTTTTCTAACTTAAACCTCCGTGATCAGTAACTATTTTAGTGAATATCATATTAAAAATATATAGAAAATAATATATAAATTACTTTCACGTCCTTTTACTAACATTTAGTAAATTAATATAATTTCAGCCTTCAGAAAGGCAATTTAATCGAAAGCTTTCAATCAATACACGCCTATGTAAATAATTTATAAAAATATATTAGTATACTATAATAGAATATTATGTAGCTTCGAGCATTGACGATACATTAGACTCTATCTCTACTGTTCTTTTCTCTATTATTCTTTTTGACTATTTTTCTATTGCTCTTTTTACCAGAGCAACTGAATGAAAATAATTACAATATAATTATTCCTCTAAATGCCGATAGAACCTTTAACTATCGCGTATACTATTAGGCATTATTCACGCTTTTATCTCCATAGCAGGGTAGACTAGTGTTAGGAGACTCCATCCCCTGCTTTACGTTGCATTACAATGCGTGTTGAGTGTGGTAACACAACTTCACTCTTTATCGTTTCGCTACGACGGTCTTAATAAAAGTATAATAAAATATATATTTTCATATATTACCAACTATAGAGACGTTACTTAACTTAGGTAAACCATTCATCCGGTTGAAGTCGGGAATATTGGCTCTACCACAACTTAATCTTATATAGAACTTGGTACAGATTTCCATCACCAGTGAACCGATGGCACTGGCAAGTATCCCAATCGTCAGAACACAATATTGGTTAAATTTATATGATATTAGAATTAAAAATGGTGATTTTGATTTAAAGTTTAGTCGATTTGTACACACGACGTAAGTATAAAACAAAAATAATGTTAATATAGAACATTTGTGTTTAGATCCACCAGAAGTTATAATAGTAATAACTTGAATTCGAACGAAAAGTGGAGAACGGAGTGCCTTAATATGTTTCCAAATTTTCCTCCTACCTATACCTACTCCGCTATATTCGGGATAAGGCGTGAAACAAAAAAATAAGTGTACGTTTAGAATCTATCTATCAATATCCGCTAGTTCACTATAACCCTGCTTAATTCGATAAGCACTGACATATCAAACAAGAACGAACTACGGCCAATATTTTCGCACCAAAAATTGTATTTGCCGAGTTGAAGCACTTGTCCTATTAAATTAACTGTAGGGTCGGGGGTGTGGTAAATGAATCCGATGATGTAGTGGGCATTCAAACGTGACGCGTTCGTTGTAGTATATTTTTCATATGTTATTCAAATTTCATTTATTTTGGTTAACATGGTGCTGTGTCTACCACCGATATAGCAAAAAAGAAGAAAAAATATATATAAAATTATAACAATTTATTACTATTCTCTCTACATATTACAAGAAATCCAAAAAAAACCAGTCAATTGCGATTCGAATTAGCTAAAACTTTACGTAATATGTGGAAGACACACAAGGAACCCTAAAAAGTGTGCAAAGAAATAAAAATACATAGAAAGTAGAGCCATTTTTACATTTAAGCAAGCATAAATACAATACTTGTTTTAGAAACAAAACCGCTATTCTTATGAGGTCGACCGCACCAATTTAACAAAGGGCAATTATCTGATCGTAATCGCATTTGATTTATAGATGAATATTATATATTTTTAGGATTATTGCTGTCACTTCTGATATATTAGTAGAGTAAAAGAAGACGTGTATAATGTACATATTTCCTAGTATAATAGTAATAAATGTAGTTATATTTAGTGTGTGTGTAGATTATATTTAGTTCAAGCAAAGTCCATAATTTTATAATATTATCTAAGCGTTAAAGCGCAGCGTTCAGTTCCACAATTTTGTGTTGTTTTTAACACATAATGTCTCGAAAATTCGACAAATATTAAGGGAATAGTCTTAACACTAGGTTACCTTTGCCTGTCCTACTTTATGTATGAAAAACAAAATAAATACTATAAATACAAAAACTATCAACATAACTGCTTAATACACGACAAAATAATCAAAAGCTATTCATTAAGTCGAGCTAATGATGTATTTTTATGAAAATGGAAAAAAACCAAGCAACCATCATCAAGCGTTGAAGCCGCCCTCAATAATTGGCATTCACGGCCGGCTGTGGACCCGTTTCGAGGTTTTTTTTTTTTGTGACACGCTCTGTACCCTGCCATGCCTGTAAAACGCGAACGTTGTGACATTCAATCGCAAACTTCATTTCTGTACAAACTAGAACGAGTTTTCAAAATTTTTTTGTACTTCTCCAAAAATTCTTCTTGGTGTCGTATGTAATTTTACGCTTATTATTATTTCATGCGTCTTTTTAATGATTTTTGGTTTGAGATATTTATGTCAGTTAATATTTTGTAAACTGTGAGTTATATAGTAAAATTGCTATTTTATTATATGTCAGCTTCACGCTGTATCCCGCACACAGCGGGGTAGGCAGAGGGAACCTAATGTTAAGACACTCCGTTCCCCACTTTCTGCCGAATTCTAGAGGCATTGCGTGTTGAGTGGCAGAACTCAACCCCCTCGAGTGGAAATCGAACCCACAACCAGTCGGTTTTAAAATCACACTAAGTGCCCCTGCGCCACGACTGGCCTCAATTCTTTTATTATATAATTCACAATAAAATAAAAAGTAAATCATTGACACAACAAAAACATGAACATAAACAAAAACAAAAGATCTGAAGTAAAGGCAACATACAACTCTTCATACAGTAGCGACGTTTGGAGAAACGACACCTGCCGATGTAAATAAAAAAGCGTAGTTGACAAAGGGTTCCGGAACGCAATTTCCACTGCCGCCACACCCACTTGGATGATAGGGCTCGTACAGACGTGTAATAGGCTTGATTTTTATACATACATACATACGGCAGGGAGAGAGGACCTGGTGTTAGGACACTTCGTTCTCCATTTCCATACAATTTCGAATTATCACTTGTTGAGTAACCCAACGCCATGTTTTGTATAATCAAAATGAAGAAATAAAAATAATTTAAATATACATATCGCGTGCACTGTCAATTTTAGTCTCACATGCCACGATGTATGTATCTATCTACTCTGATTTTAGTTAATCTAAAATAAATTAAGTTTGTAATCGAATTCGCACCCTCCATTGATGGTAGAAGCTCTAAAATATTAGTGGACAATAGGATTATAGGGCGTAGAATGGACCCCCAATACAGTAACTGGCCTAGTTAGAAGTCGTTAGTGACTCTGACATAGGATAGGTTTTTACGTGACAGGCATAACTATATAAGGGTTCTGTATCTAACAGTTAAGTCACCATGTACTTTCTATCCCGTATATAAGCTTATCAGAATAGTCAAACTTAGTGTTAAGACATTCCATACACAATTTTATTATACGTGATTATGTGTTTTTTGTGTGTTGAATTGCAGAACCTTACGTCGTGCTGCAATGATATTTATTCATAAATATCATTTCATATAATATAATGTTTTTCTTCTTTACTTGCTACAAATTAAAAAAAATCGCAACCTAATTACACGTTCATACAAAAGAAGACACATTCAGTCAAGTGATTTCTTTCTCCTATGGAAAAAGTCTTAATACTTCTCATTGGAACTGTATATATATGTATAACAAGAAAATCTTTGTATCGAATAAACTTTGTGTATGCAATGCACATAGTCTTATACAAACACCGGCAGAGCTTAGAAACATTTAAGATGGCAGATGAGAGACGTTAGATAAAATCATATTGAATAAAATAACGAGTATATTCTTAAAACAGATAAGATATTTTGTACTTATAACATGTTAATTATTTATGAATTGTACATACATATATGTGATTTTTCCACGATGTCATTGTATCTAACCTGGGAACTATTCACTTACACTGCTACTGGAAGCTTATGTTTTATAGTGGCAAATGCATAATATAAAGACATATATATCGGATATAAGAGGTTAGGTGGTGGAAATATAGTGTAGACATTCGGTTCTTCAATTACCGTGGACGGACCGCCCACACTGCGGTTTGCTTCTCAAAAGAGCAAGGAAATAAAAAAAAATCATTCCCTGAGTGGGTAAGAACCCACAACCGCCACGTCCACAGTAGGTTCAACGCTGCCTATGCCCCACAACGGTGACGGTACTTCAATCTTGAGCTTTATCAAATTCCACTGACCCAACAAAATGAAAGTTGTAAGCTAATAAAAGACAAGTGAAGTATTGTACAAGGCCTTACTATTTGACGCTCCGGGCTGTATCGGCGATAGGCGTAGCTTTCAGATTTTTAGGTCAGAGCTTTTTGCTTTTGTTCCCTGCGATTTGTTAGTTTCGCTTGACAAGATTCATTTAGGGATACGCTGTTTGAAGTATTTTTGACGAGTTTTCGTCATGGTGCAGGGTATTTTTTTGAGAATATATTTTTGTATACATATTCATTCATATACAGATTGGACATCCTGTTACAGAAATAAAGGACGTAATGAAATGTCATTACATTTAAAGACTTACTACTCTTTTTATATTTAATGTATTTCAATATATAGACATACTTTTTAATGCATTTTTTCCTTAAATCTTCCAAGAAATTTGATTTACTCTGTCACTTCTGTCTGGTAAGGTCACAAAAGCTAGCAATATCATTGCTGGCACTGATGTTAACTATGTATTTTTTTTCCATATTTTTATGCAGCATATAGTAGGAGAGACGAAGAAAGTGAAGAAATTAAAAAAATAATTCCCCTGAATGATGATAACGTGGGACTGTAATGATTGAACCTACAACCATTACAATCCGACGCTATTCCGCTCTTTTATATTGTTTTATAAAAAAAGAAAAACACTGAAAGGACCTTTAAAACGAAAGTAATTTAATAATTATAATTATGAACATTTTATTATTTTTCCATTAACTATGATTTTACAAAATCAATAGAAAACCTTAGATGTTACATGTTTCAAAAGCAACCTTTACGTGAAAATCAACTTGCGTAATGTTATAATTATATAACTATTTTAGTCTCAGCAAGGGCGAAGACCTTTCCAAACAATGAGAAAATTTATATAAAAACGAAATGTTTCTGGCCTTAGTTTATAACATATGTACAAAAAATATACGATATAGAATAATTCTAGCATTTGCAAATGTATTGCAAGTGTAAAAAGAGGAAAAGAAAGAGAAAATTTTGTTTTGTTAAGAGACCAGTCGTGGCGCAGTGGCACAAAGTGTGACTGTAAAACCGACTGGTTGTGGGTTCGATCCCCACTCGAGGAGATGAAATATTTAATTAAATTTATATTTCCATTTCTTCGCTCTGGGGTCGAGGCAAAGCGCGGCGTTGAGTTCTGCCACTCAACACGCAATGCCTCCAAAAATTCGGCAGAAAGTGGGGAACGGAGTGTCTTAACACTAGGTTCCCTCTGCCTACCCTGTTGTGTGCGGAATACAGCGTGAAGCTAATTTAATTTATTTTTTTTTAATTTAGAAAATGTTGTAATCCGCAATCCAAAATCGGTCAAACAATTGAATACTCTCTACTCACTTAAATAAATAATTTAACAATATAAAATGTTAGATTTCGATCATTTCGGACATCCAAAACCAGATAAATAGCCTTACTAAGCCCCAAAGTAATGTTATACATCAATCGTAATGACAGAGCTTTAGCACAGACGATTATTAAACTCGCTACTATCCTAAGAGAATCTGAGTCTGTCAATGTGATAAACCTCATCATTTCCATATGGCTTGGTTATTATGAAATTTTTGTAAGCCATTATTTACCTTAGACAGTGTGCAGAAAGACCAATATATCGTACAAAATTCTTATGCCCAATTTCAATATGGTATAACTAATATATTCTGTACGTGACCAACACGTGCAAATCGTCGTTTATAAATATAGTTAGAAGCTGATGTGAGGGGGACTAGACTGATATTATTTTTGAAGATGACAGCCGTTTTATTTGGAGTAGATAGTAGGTGTACTTGTGATTTAAATGCTTGGGAGGAAGGTGTGATCCATTTAAAATGACGCTTAAAAGATCGAAACAATCAAATGTGTACCTAAGAAATACTTTTTTAAAAGTTATACTTACTGACTGCTTTTCGGAAACCTAAAATTTTGCTGGTAGAAAGAGGGAACCTAAGGTTACCAGAGCGAGGAAATGGAAAATATAAATAATTTATACCCCCGAATGGGAATCAAACCCACAACCGTCGCGTTTATAGTCACACGTCACGATGGCTTTACGCGACGACCGACAATACCAAAAAGAGGTTAGTCTAATTATTTTGCACGTAAGCTTAAATTTTACGTAAAGTTTAACACATGCACAAAGTAATAACCGTAGAATATTTAAATATGTTTCGAGGAATCTATTTAGAGATATCTAGAGCGTTAGTTCTGTTTTGGAATAATTTTTGTGTAATACATTTATTACAGAATGAATTAATGTAACTAGCTCCTCTGTTTTTTTTAAAACCTCTCTAAATATTCTTATAAAGTACCACAATATTAACCAAGAGGTGAAAAAATTCTATTTCTTTATAACAAAAATCAATAGCCTTCAAATAGTGATGTGAATACAAATGTGACGCACACATTTCAATTCACAGTAAAAGCCGAATCAAATACGTCACTACCAACAAAAACATTCCACTAAGCCAAGCTAAACCAAATTGTAGCGAATAAAAATCTTGATCCTTTTTCAAGTGTCAAAAAACTCACACGTTCTTTGTCCAAACAATGACATTGGATGTACCACATGGGACACGCGGGGTGAAAAGGGCACTGTATTTACACAAGCGTGTTTGTTTTCCCCGATTCCCCATTGCGGTTAATGGGGGATAGGAATAAACTCGTTTTCATTACCAGAGTACGCTAGTGTCATAAAGTGGCCAGTCTGAACTACTTGCGTTTATGCAAATCGTGCCTAAATATGTTAATATACTCCATGCATATTTAATTTCTGTTTGTTTTGGAAGACTTTATGTGACTTTTCTCTGTGAATGCTTTTTGGAAATAGCTTTATTTAATTTTCTTGTTAAATTGTTATAGAAATTGTAATGTTTTCACAATTGTTAAAGTGTTAATGATACTGCTACTGTTATTTGCGTGAATTAAGACTACGGTTATAGATGCGAATGACATTTAAGAAAGATTTAAAATATACTAGATTCTCTAATATAGACAAGCGGCGTTAGACGCCGCCAGTTAGACATAAAACAATGCAAAGAGCTAAAGATTAAATTTAGTGGCACCTGGACAGTTTATATTGATGATGATGATGATGAAATATCAAAATGTGTTATAAAACTTCAAGAAAGTTATATTAGATTTTATAAAAATGAAAATTAAATTAAATTAAATCAGCTTCACGCTATCCCGCACATAACAGAGCAGGCAGAAAGAAACTTAGTGTTAAGACACGTTTCCCACTTTCCGCCGAATTTTGGAGGCATTGCGTGTTGAGTGGCGGAACTTAACGCCGCGCCTTGCCCCGACACCATAGCGAAGAAATGGAAATATATTTCACTACCACGAGAGGTGATCGAACCCACAGCCGTCGCGTTACAGTCACATCCTTGTACCCCTTGTGTCCTTGTGGGCCACGACGGCTTCATTTGATTTAATAACATGTTTATTTTAAACAAAATATAATGTTTATGTTTAAGCGTATATTTTCTGTTATAATGTAATGTAACACGAAGAAATTCCTTAGAAAGATCACGAATAAGTAAAATAAGGTAGATCGAGTGATATCGGTACACAGACTGAACGGGTTTTCAATTACGTAGGTGTTGGGATAGGTGAGCGGAAACGTATAAAAACATTAGACTTTACAAGACTGGCAAGTCCATTGAAAGTAGTATTTTATTTTTTCTAAAGCAACTTACATCAATTGTTTGTGATACAATCTGCAAATTTGTGGAAAAAATTTATAACTTTTTACTCCTTCCTTGTTTACCTTTAATCTTTTTTAACAAATTTCATTAAAATCGGCTCAGCGGTTTCAATTAAGAAAGAATAGAAACTCTATATACGAGTTACTAGATGTAGATGAGTCTAGACGAGTATGTAGGTAGAATAAACAGACAGACATTTTTATACTATCACAGAGTATAAATGATTGTGTCTTCTATCAAAGAATTTTACATCTCTAGGTTTCTGGCTGGGTGGTCTGGTGGTGCTTATTGTTATAGTGCTATCTTTATATTAATTTTTTCGAATATCAATGATTTAGTGGGAACCGAACCTGTAATCGTCGCATTTACAATCGGGCACTTTGCCGCTAAACAAGAAACGCAAGATATTTTACATCGACACTGTCACTAATATTGGAAGTTTCCTGAGTTTAAGAACTACAAAGTGCCGTCGTTTAATAAATGAGTCACGAGGAACGTTAAATATTCGAGTGATTTTATAATCGAAATAAATTGGTAAATAAGTGTAATTCCATTCAACTTGTACGTAATATACATATCATTATATTAATAATATGTAATGAAGCTTTAAATTTAGCCGTTTACGACTTTTTTATTGATATACTTATCAATTTTATTAATAAGTTATTTATACTTGTTTAGATATATGGTACTGGGTACGTTAAGTATTATTGGGATTTTTATAGACTTTAGAACTAAAAATATTATAAAAAAATGAAGCATCTATTTCGTGAAAGTTTCGTCAAAATAAAAAAGAGAAAATAAAAGTCAAAAGATACGAAAACAGACAGTAATCCTATAAGGACTCCGTTTTTTTTCCTACTGAGGAAAATATAATAATGCGAACGCAGTGTTTTAAAACAAGTACCTTCCCCGCTAACTGCCTTCCCTTTTATAAGCCTAAGGTGCGTGAACCTAAAAAAAAAATTATAGATTACATAGCAGTTATACGTACAGATAGATAGATACTCCTCGAACGATACAGATAATCGTAAGCATTATTCACTCGCGCCTAAAGGTAAGTAACCTCAACCGGTTTTCCTATACTATAAGTACGAGACGCTTTTTGTTGCTCCAAATAGAACTTTTAATTTCAAGCTTATTTTCCTTCTGATAGTCGAGTCAATAGCATCGTTTATATGAACTCCATCTTTATAACAAGGCCGTGACTACCGAGTAAAAGTATAATTTGTTTTTTTTTTTATGTTCACACTGTATCCCGCATAGGGTAGAAGTATAGCAAAGAGGACTTGGAAACCTAGTTTTGAAACTCTCCGTTTCCAATAAGACACTTCCGATTTCCTCTTTCTGCTGAATCTCGAAGGCGTTGCATGTTGAAACTGTGGAACTTAACGCCGCGATTTTCCTCGTTACCAGAGCGAGGAAAATGAAAATATTAAAACATTTCATTTCTCGAATTGGAATCAAATGCACCACGACAGACCTAGTGTTATCAAAAATATATAAAACTATTATATGTATGTAAGTATATATATAAACTTTTTATATCTATAACTAAGTAACAAGTGTGAAACTTTTGATTTAACGAGGCTGCGTGTATGTAGAGAGTTTATTTATAATTTTGTACATTTGTGATTTTATGTGAAAATGGAATATTATTAAAACCACGTATTAGACATTTTAGTTCTACAATATATTTTTATTTTGTCCGGACGTATCTAGAGATATTTTGCAGAGGGGGCCTAACTTTAGCTTTGAACTGATACTAATGTGTAACGGTTTATTTTTTAACTTTTAATGTATTTTTCATTTATGCACATTCTGGGGTGGGCACGGCCGGCTCCCCCTATTCCTGCGCCTATGATTTTATCTCTATTGAGGGTTACATCCTGGTGCAGTGGGACTGCAAACAAGATAGTGAACTAATTTCCGGCATTTGACATCTAGTGCCTCCAATTTAAACAGAAAACGGAGAACGAAATGTCTTTACATTAAGTTCTTTCTGCCTACCCTGCTATATACAGGATAAAGCGTAGATAGATTTTCGATGGATATAAGCTAACTGTTAAGTCATAAAAAAAAGACAAAATGAATAGTACTTATTTATAAAAAAGTGTGGAATATCTCTTTAAAAATGTATAAAAAAATGCAAAATGAAATTATATAAACAATTAAAATTAATGTAAGTTGCTTCATATATAAACGCTATCTTCGTTTCGTTAAAACAATAACCCTTTCGTTCTTAACAACTTAAAGATCCTTCGTTTGTCCTAAGTAAATTTAAAATATTTTTTTCTTTCAATATTTGAAATAATTTCTACAAATCCTCAAAGCTATAGACTATCAATAATTATATCAACGTATCATAGTAACATCGTTTAAGCCCCAAGTACATCTAAAGACATAAGCGCCTTACAGATATTACCTCCTAAGCTCTATACTGCCTTTGACAAATATTGGTCTATAGGGAGCGCTATATTGATCACGCTTTTCTAAGTTTTCTATTCATATTGACTTGTGGATAAAATGATAAAACTATTTTAATTTAAATTTTAAATTCACAAATCAAAATTGGCAATTAAATAATTAAAAAAACAATTGTGAATGTAATAATTTTAGAAGATTATAGTATTTTTACATACATATGTTTGTTAAAGTAATCAATTTTTATTATTATTATATTAATAGGTTCTAGATATTTTATTTTGTTTTTTTATAAGGCAAATATAAAAAAATAATACTTAAGTTTAAAAAAGTTCTTGTTGAATGAATATTTATAGTTATGTTTACGATTTCGTTAAATTAGTCATTTGTTTTTTGTCTATCCACACGATAACCGTTGTATGAACATAAAAAAAAAAGTTATATTAGATCTTTAATATACATACAATTTAGAGTCTAATACTTCAAAATGAATATTAAATTTAATAAAAAAATCATATTTTTTGTATCCCAGTATTGCTGAACCAAAAACAATGAAGTATCTTTTATTAAAGGCAAGAAGCTAAGTTAAAATAAGTCTCATTTCGTATTGTGAGGGCGGCAGGAGGAGGGGGGCATATTATCACGTAACAAATTGGTTTCTCTACCTTTGTTCGACATTCGTCCCAGGCCCTTTGGTGCGACGAATGGTGTAGGGATAGACGAAAAAATCGAAAATTTTCTTTAGAGTTTGTTTGTTTATACGATGAATAATTACTTACGTGAGCTATTTTGGAAATGCTTGGAAACGTACCTGAAAAATAAATATAATTTAGGTTTTATTAAAATGTATGAAAAAGTAAACGTATATTAATTACAGTAAAAATACTGGTTTCAAATGTTATGTAGTAGTTTTTCTTAATATTCAAATTTAAAAACAAGTGTGGCAAAAACAAGTAATAAAAATAAAGTAAACAAATATGGATTTAAAACACGTCCAAATATTTTAAATATTTATTACATACCAACTTTATTTAATTTCCTACTCGTAAAGTAATAACATAATAAAAAAAATACATTACAATAACAAGAAAATTAATCCTCTTAAACTAAATCGAAGTTGGCCAACTTTGCAAATAATATTATACAACTACCCACAATTTTTGCTGATGGTATTTTCACAAAAACCCGAAGTCTTCTTAACATGGGAGAGAAAAAAAAGATTCTTTTGTTGAGCGCATTTCGAGAGTAAAGCCTACGGAGGCACAATATACGTATTTACCTTTTTGTCCACCTACTTGCAATAGGGTCGCAGAATTGCGGAAATAACTAAAATATGAATTCCTGTCGTTTTATGGGAACAGTGTTAATATTTCGTATAGTCTTTTTCTTGTAACGAATATTCTTTGGTTATATAATTAGATTTTATTTGGCTGTTTCACTGGTTTTAATTCATTGGTTGTTTAATTTATTTATCAATAGAATATTTTTTTATTAAAAGTTTCTAACTCTAAATACTTGAAGTATCCTCAAAATTGGTATGAATATATATAATAAAGATTATTCAAAAATATGCTTAAATAGAATAAAAATGATTTGTTCTCCATTTCTTATCTTCCATAAAAAGTAAAGTAAGTTAAAATAAGAAAATGTCTTGAAAGAAAATAAAAAGATTGCGCTGTCCGACCCTAACCGACCTTAGTTAGGTGACAGATTTTTTTATCGTAATAATGAGCCAATACTCTTGAGAATCGTTTTAGTATTAATTTACATTCAGCTTTTGTTCTCGATTGAAATTTCATATTTTTTTTTCATTTGTATTATTTCCATTTCAATATTTTTTTTAATTTGTCTATAAGTTGGAATATATTTTTTTGTTTTTAGATTTAATTTTTAACAGATAGGTACATATTTTATTTACAACGCTACTGTTAAACAGCATTACCAACACTATATGGAAGCATTTAATTTATTATTATATAACTTTTATTATATTAAAATAATATGTTATTATTATACATTTAATAAATATTGACATCTTACTTTGTAAATTGGAAATGACTCAAAATATTAACTTAATATATTGTAAAAATTTAACATATTAAAAGTAGTTCATATGAATCAACTCAATAAACATATAAAATAATATGTCCTGTAGAACATTAAGAGAGATTTTAATGTAATAAATAAATGGAACGTAACATTGTTCGTTTTATTATTTTCATATTCAAAATTGAATGCTACTGGAACACAATTTGGTGTAACTCGACAGAAAAACGAAAATATTTGAAAGCAAATCTAAATACATTAAATGGATCGACTTCCCCAAACTTCCAAAGTTTAAAAACACAAAATTTTAGAAAATTATCACTATTCATATACGTATTCACCAAAAACTTACAAACCTCGTTACAATAATATACACACTCACACAGATGTACCAACATAGTTGAGGTAGAGTTTAATGGAAACAAGCGTTATAAGCGCGATATAAGCAATATAAGCTTTCATTTAAATAAACAAACAAAAAAGCTCACTTAGGAGAATGGTAGTGTTTGAACAACGTCGTTTTCTATTTACGCATACCAAATAAAGCTCGGCGGTGACTTTATACATGGAGCTAATACGGGATCAAAAATAAATCACTCATTCATTCGTTCATTGATTTAGATCACAAGTAATGGAAATGTTTAGACAATTCAAGTCGTATTACTATGTTTATTTTAGCTTCATGCTGTATTCCGCACATAGCAGGGTAGGCAGAGGGAACCTGGTAATAAGTCATTCGGTCACACTTTGTCTCGTTACCAGAGCGAAGAAATTAAAACATGAAGTACAAAAATAATAGGTATTTCATTACTTATTTAGAAAACATCTAAACATTTTGAACGTAGCGGGAGTCGAACCCGCGCTTCCTGGAAACCGACCAGGCGCTCTGACCACTAAGCCATACGTTCTCATCAAGCTACGTGGAAATTTTTATACGCTTGTTACAACTTATTTACGTTGTTAGCATCTCTGTAGGAAGATTTTTACAAATTTCCGCCACCCAAAGATAATTACTAAGAAGGTTTCCAGGAGGCGCAGGTCCGAGTCCCGCTATGTTCAATTTTTTTATACGTCTTCTAAATAAGTATTGTTCTTTCCTAAATGTGGAATAACAAATTTAAAATGTTAAAAGTATTTAATTTCCTCGTCGCACGCTTGTGCCCCTGCGCCACACTGGACTATGTAAGTATATAGTTTTAATAATAAAGTTTAATAATTTGACAACATATTCTATGAATAGGATAAAAGCATTGTAAAACACGTAGTAAATATGTATTTCAGGTGCAGTGCGTGTTAGTATAGTATATGTATTTTGCATAGTAAAAAAATGGTAACGTAAAGATAAAAAGAAAAAAAATACGTTAAAAGATGATACCGAATACCGCACTTTCTGGTATTTGAACCTACAACTCATTTTTTAATTTCAAATAACAACATAATTTGGCTATAACATAATAATAAATTTAAGCGGGCGAAGTCGATTGTAGGTCGTTAGTAATTTTCATAGCTCCACAACACATTCTAGCAATTAATAACATCTAGGCAAGTCATACAGAGCGTTGCAAACGAGTTAATGTTTCTCAATTCAAGCATTCCAGTCCGATCTGTTTCATTGGTTCCATGAATATAGTGTCACAGTTGTACTCATTAAACCTAAATACATTTGCTGTATACTGTCAAAGGACAATCTATTAGTTGTTAAAATTTTGTTTATTACATGTATATTTTGTTTACAACTCTTGTTTCGTTCGTGTTTTACTGCCAATGTATGGTATGACTTATCTTGACTTAGCACCTTAAAACTTATGCTTAAATTTGCATTTTAGGTAATTGGACTCTAAATCGTATGGAAAATTCAAATGTACATTATAAAATGATAGAAATTGATAGTATAAGATGAAGATTGAAGCAGTGGAAAAACAATATTTTATATATTTTGAACATGTTTAAAGTGTTAATCCACACTTAGGAAATAAAAATACTTATTTAGAAAACGTATAAAAATTTGAACGTAGCGGGACTCGAACCCGCGCCTCCTGGAAACCGACCAGGCGCTCTGACCACTAAGCCATATGTCCTCATCAAGCTACGTCGAAATTTTTATACGCTTGTTACAACTTATTTATGTTGTTAGCATCTTTGTAGGGAGATTTTTACTTTTTTACATGTTTGTATAATAAAAACCTTCATATACGTTTTCTAAGTAAATATTTTATGTAATTATTGTACACCCAACATTTTTAATTATTAGTACTAGTGAGAGTGGGATTGGAATGAACACTTGACATAAAACCCACTACCCACATAAACTTACAGAGGCAAAAAAATGTATTTCACTGTTTTCTATATAAAAGAAAATTATATTAGAAGTAAGATATAAAAAACTGTACTGTACTGTGACATGTATAACTAGACGAAGTTATTTTTAAACTGCCATTGATGTTTTTTGTATTGATAATAATGACAAAGTGTCGCCATCGACAGTTGCAACGAACACTACGTTTATAGCTACTATACATATATGTATAGAGCCAACAAAAATAGAAGATTAAAATTGCGATACACGCTGTTTGAATAGTTTAAAATAGACAAAAGTTTTAAACAAAAATAAATCTTCATACAAAATACATATAACTAACTGTTTGGTTGGCCAGTCGTGGCGTAGCGGCACGAAGTGTGACTGTAAAACCGACTGGTTGTGGGTTCGATCTCCACTCGAGGAGATGAAATATTTACTTAAATATATATTTCCATTTCTTCGCTCTGGTGTCGATGTTAAGCGCGGCGTTGAGTTCTGCTCAACACGCAATGGCTCCAGAATTGGGCAGAAAGTGGGGAACAGAATGTCTTAATACTAGGTTCCCTCTGCCTAACCTGCTGTATGCGGGATACAGCGTAAAGTTGATTTATTTGATTTTATTTTAACTGTTTGGTATATTTATGTATATAAATAGCATGCTCTTGCGCCACGACGTCGTCAAAACATATATATTTTCATATAAAAATTGTTTTATATTTAATCTTTATTAACAGGTAAAAGTATCCTAGAATAGACTCTAGTTTTACCTTCTATATTAGAAGCCCCGCTCACTATACAGGGTCAGCTCGGGCGAGTTATCCGACTGAACAGTTCAATCGTTCATCCACTATCCTTTGATCTCGGTATTACGCACTTTCCGCTTCACAATGCTTGAGCATTGTAAACTTGCCGTGGAGTTCACGCTGGCTTGTTTTTATGGATGAAGTGGTTATTCATTATTTATTTATGGTTTTTTTTTTGTGTTTTATCTAAACAGTCTAAATATTTGAAAATGGCAAAAATAACACGCAAAAAAATTTAAGCTTCGAGAAAAAATATTATATAAAGACCTATAGCTAACTAGGTATATTAGAGGAATAAAAACATACTTTTAATATAAATGGAATCATAAATTGAATATAACAATAAATTTAAAAAGAACCATACGTATGAAAAAAGCTATAACTATGATATATTTATAGCATAGTAAAACACACTCATATTATATCTATAAATAATAAAATACTCCGTTCCTAAATAACATAGAAAGTATCAAAAAAAGTATTTTTTTTTATTTCAAACATAACATTTTCCATATTCTTTAGGGCGTCACAGTGGAACAGCCTGCCTGACTGTAAATGCGATGGCGTGGGGTTCGAACCTCACTTGGTTGAATATTTAAATTATTTCCATTTCTCCACTGAAGCAGACACGAAATGCCTCCAAAATTTAGAAGAAATTACATAACGAAGTATCCTAACACTAGCATGGTATAGCCCTTAACTAACCTAACTTCCTAACTTCCCCATAACAGTGTATAGCAGGGAAGTTATCCTGGTAGTTACCACTTTAGGTATGTATCCTGTTATGCGATAAAAAAAAACGCGTATTGATCTCTTTATAAACTCTTTCATATTCTCGAGCATTGGTCTCTTGATATTAATAACTAATCACGAAATGACGAAACTAGCATTTGCTTGGGAAGTACATAAACTAATTTAGTGGATGATCTGATTTTACAGCTACGATGTTGTTATATTTAGCAAGTAGGTCATTGTCGGAAACAAAACACGCTTCTATTTTATGGGACTTCTGTTGGTGAGTTGGGAAATTTTGGCTTTTCTTTGTATTATATTGGGTGTGTGTTGTTCGAAAAAACTAAGGAAGTACTTTTAGTTATTATAATTTTATTTAAAGTTTGAAGCTTAAAACTATTTAAAACATTATTAATATATACTACGATTTGATGAATATTTAACTAAACTAATCAGAAGATACTAAAATATATACTTATTTGATAGAGAAACGGTTTTAATCTTGATCACTATTCTAATGTTACCTATAAAACTTATATAACGCTTACTTGTAAATAAATACTTTTTTTTTAATAATTAATAATCCAAAAATGGGATCTGGATTATTCTATATATTCTGACAAACTCAATTTTTGTAAAAATACCATTTCCCTTAGGTATTGTAATTTACAAACATCATAACGTCACTAGTACTATATATATACATACTATACAGATAAAGGATCTTATATAGCCGGCAATAAACATGACAGTCGATCGGGGACTGAAAAACTAAAGCAATTTGAAAAAACACGTCCAATATGCGGTATAATTCATTTTAACTGCCCGTTCCAAATATTCTGCACTTTTATAGAAATAAAAACGGTGATGTTTGATATATAGAATATTATTCGTTCAATTTTTATTGCACTTTATTGTAAGAAAGGTAAATAGGACAACATACTCTCCTCACCTGATATTTTTTTAAAGAGAAATATGTCTATACTTAGCGAATTTTATAACTAAGAGATTTTGATAGAATCTTCTACTCAATATTTATGAAATCATAAGTTAAAGATTTTTTTTAGTTATGAGACTTGAAAACTAAAATGCGATATAACCTGTTCCAAAAAATTATAGCTGTCTAGTACAGTTAGTAAGTTGTGGCTGCACTAAGGTTAGATTTTCAGATTTATTCCGTAATTTTGTAATTGTACACTCGGAAAGAAAACAATCAAAAGTAAGAAAAATCCCTTAGCTTACGCCACGTTCACGGCCATGTTCGTTGACCGTAGGCAGGTAAGTCTAATAATTTTGTTAAGGACTCTCTAATTTATGTAATACTGTGGTCTGTGATTTGTTAGTATTTATTATAGATCCTATCCTATTCAGAGTTTCAGTAAAGTGTTTCAACTGTTTTGAATTCTTATAAGACTAATAACTGGCTATAATGAATTAAGTAAAAATTCTAAATTGTATATGATCTCTAATACATACTAATAAATCACGGGAACACAGCATTTCATGAATTAGGGAGTCCCGATCAAAATTATAAGACATAAATAACATATTTCGTGTAACGGTCCAAAGACCGCGAGAACTTCAACTACAATAGACTATAAATATTTTACAAGTAATTATAATGAAAAATCACCGCCGTGTAATCACTAAACGGCCTGTAGTCCGGTTTGTATACAAATTTAATTATTTTACAGCCGAATTCCTTAATAGTCCATTGTTTACGTTGTTAGGATACCGATATCCGCTCAATTTTTAACTATTCAACCGTTAAGAACTAGACAATCACAATTGATATGTCAAAATTGTAAAGTATTGTTATATTATGTTTTTTTTTTTTGTATAATAGAGGTTAGAAGTTACGTAGGAAAGTGCATTTTATAAACTAAATATTATATAAATGAAAGCATAATATAACTATATTGTATAAAGCTATTAGAAATGATCCATGTACCATAAACAAGTCCAAGTCTAGTCTAGTCAAGTGCAAGTTTCCTAAAATCTAGAAAACTGTAACAATTTTTTATAAAATTTGTTACATATTCTTTTGTTTCATTGTGAATTAAATTGAGTATATAATCAGAAATATATAAAATCTTTCGAGATTTACTATATTTCACTAGAGGGCGCGCGCGGCTTCGCCCGCTTATTAGAAGTAAATTCTAAAAAAAACCACGAAACACGTGTTCAATTAAATATTTTTAACAATCTGAATTTAAATTTTTATAAAAATCGGTGGCAATTTAAAGATTTTTCCATATAACCTTTCAACCCCTTATTTGAACCCTTAGGGGGTGAATTCTTGAAATCCATGAAACACGTGTTCAATGAAATATTTTTAAGAGTCTGAATTTCAAATTTTATAAAAATCGGTACAGATTAAAAAAAAAATCCATACAAACTTTCAACCCCTATTTCATCCCTTTAGGGTTAAAATTTTTCAAATTCCCTTCTTAGTGGATGTCCAGAATATGAAAATAAACATCTGTCCAAATTTCACGTTTCTATCATCGGCGGTTACGGCTCTGCGTGCGTCTTACCTCAGTCAGTCAGCACAAGTCCTTTTATATATATAGATTACGTCACTTATGCTAAGTACCTAATATTATAAAGATAAAAAAATTGTTTGGTTAAACGCACTAATCTCCAGAACTGTTGGATTGTTCATTTACCGAGGAAGGCTATAATTGATACATATAGGTATCACATTATATTAATAATTCGAATCTACTATCATGCATAAATCTTAGTTTATTTTTATACGACCACGAAGGCGAAATTTCAGAAAAAGCTAGGTATATATAAAATATAATAGTTAAGAATTAACCTACTAGCTACTACTTGGTAGGGAATCTGATTCCATATATGTAATTCTTGCAAGACGTCTGTCAATTCAATAATTAATACGGCCACAGTCTATCGCAACGCTTTGTACCAATTGATTCGACACTATTAGGTCAATCAAAATTACTATGAGAACTGGGGGTGTTCGAGGAGGTTAATTTTAGGGCAATTTACTTACTAACGGTTGGTAAGTAGCTTGGTTTAATACATCATGCTGCGGTAAACTTTGTTTATTAAAAAGTTAATTAATTATGTCTTATAAAACCAAAATATAAAATAAGACTACATAGAGTTCCGCCACTGAACACGCAATACCTCCAAAATTGGACAGAAAATGGGGAACAGAGTGTATTGTCTCTATGTTTCGGGATGGAAGGAAAACACCAAAATACCTTACACTTCTCAGGCATTGTGGTGTAGTTGAACTGTATTGCGAATGCATTTGTTTTCAGTCCCCACTCGGGGGAATTATTTAAATTTTCCCGATCTGGCAAGCTAAATGACGTTGAGTTCCGTCACTTGATATGCAATGTGCTGAATACTAGCAGCGACTTATATGTGAGATCTTTATCTCGCATATAAGTTGCTGCTCTTATATGTGAGATCCTTATCTTAAATTCATTAAACTGATAATCAGAACGCTATTCTCTATTTATTTATTTTTATAATTTAATATTAAAAATAATTTTAAAGCAGTAGAAGTGAAAACATAAAATAAATTTACTTATTCCTGACATAATTAAAATGTTAAAATCTACACTCAAAAACATTTATTTAACAAGAACAAATGTTTTGCAAAATGCAAGCACAATAATAAAATTAATGGAAATTCTATGGAAAACGACATTAAAAAATAATATAAATTATTTAACGTATAAAGTTATTGCATAATTAATCTAATTAAAACAAGATAAGTGGGCGTTTCTTTTTAATGATACATATATATATTATAATGAGTCCACTTGCTTGGTTAAAATTATTATCATTAACGTCTCCCGCAGCGGAATGTTGAAGGTTACTTCGGTGGATTTATACGAGTTTTGATGTGATATTTTTTTTATTCAACTTTGAAATATATAATATATATTTTTTTGGTTTTAACATGGAATAAATATACTAATTATTCTTTCATTTCCTCGTTCAGATTTATCTCAAAACGCAGTGCCCCAAGAATACGGGAAAAAGCTAAGGTATTATTTACATAAGTAAACAACAAATTATGTATGTAATCTATTTGTTGTTCTTTTCAATTGCATGGGACTGAAATTGGCAAAGCGAAGTATGTAGGTTAAACGACTTCCCTTATTTGTCGCTTCCTGAAAGATATTAAAGGCATTCGATGTTTCAAACCAAAAGATGGGTTTGCGTCAATTTAATTTTATGAGTGCCGGAATCATGGGAACAGACATTTTTTTGATTATATTAACATTTTATGTTGGCGAATGGCCTTCAAAATGAAAATTAAAGAGAAATTTAAAAAACATTTTTACTGTCGTAATAATAATGATAATATAAAACTCTTTATTGTTCATCAATAAAGAAATACGCAATACACGTATTGTCAAGTTAAAATGACATTATTCCAGAATTTGGAGACACACGTTTCACTGAACCAACTGAAGTGTCTTAATGAAAACGGAGTGTCTTAACACTAGGTTCTCAGGTTCTCTCTACCCACCCCGCTATGTGCAGGATGTATCCCATATGTGTATTTGTAGCTACAAAAAAATCGTAGCAAAAAAGCTTAAGAATTAAGTAAAATGTAAGTAAGCAAAATAAAGTGGAACTATTTGACACAATTAGACACGTGTTTAACAATGCTTAAAGCTAGAGCTAGAGAACGCTAGATTAGTAGAGTGATGTGTTAACATGAAAATCTCATTTTAACGAGTAAACTGGAAAAAACACCGTCTCCCACTTCACGTATTCTCACGTTTGTTCATAACGTAGAAATGACTCTTCAGAGATCCTTTCCTCGTCTAGTCAAGTTAATTAAACGTCTAAGAAACATGCTGAAAGTTTTGCGCTTCTTTTATGATGTGATTTTTTGGTGGTGGTTTAAGTTCACTGTAAGATTATTTTGGGGATTTATATCTATAATTTATATCATTTTTAGGCTTTTCAAATCATTCGTATTAATTAGAGTAATGGATTCGCCTAACAATATCAATTGTAGATAATATAAATATACAAATACGTAAGTAAATTTGTCTGTTGAATTATTGTAAAGCTTACTTAGTAATTTCAATTACAATACCTAAACGTTTTGCACAGGTACGGTCTATTTCCTCCTATTCGGATAATCTAACGGAACGGCAATTCGGTATAACCAGGAATAGGCGGTTGTTCTAGATTTAAACTAGTCTAGTAAGTGTAGAAACGCTTGAATAAAATATGATTGTGTTCAAGTAAAATATTGACTCCCAAGTTAAAAAAAAAAAAACAAAAATCATAATGTATTTTATAAAAAGTTATAAAAAAATCTAAGTTAATTTAGCTGATCTATATAGAACTAAAACAAATAGTTTTATTAATTGATTCACATAAAAATTGTATAAAATTAATATTTATGATAATTTTATATTGTAAATACTAATATATTATATATTTCTATTATTCATACTTGTCTAATTTCCACTTTCACGTTCTAAAGATTGCTATCATTAGATTTAGTAAAGTCTTACTAAACTGAAACTAATAAAATATATTTCTAAAAAATATATAACCGTCGCTAAATAATCAGGCACTTCTCAATTGTGCCACGCTAGCACCATGAGGAATCATACATATGTGACACTATTCTATAAGTAGTTGCGTCAGTGGTGGTCATCACCAGCAACGCTAACAGTCACGTACACCATAAAACTCTCCCTGACAAACGCCTTGCTAATTAACCCTTTAATGGGCTATTACGTTTGATTGTATAATTTTATGACTGACCGGCCCCGGGTTGAGGCGTACGCAAGCACTTTGAAATGCGATCGTTACGTTCAATATATTTTTAAATGTAAGTAAGACAAAGCTTATATGACTCAATTATAAAGAACTGTTTTTATGACACATTACAAAATACAGCTACTGAAGCATTTTTGCAAAAGCCTATGTTAGCGTAAATAAGACTGTTAGTTTTATCTGGGTAGGCAGAGGAGGTCCAATGTTAAGATATCAAAATCCTAAAACATATGACAATTTCTTAGGTTAAGAACAGGTTATAGCATCCAAAAGGCTCCTCTCATTCTCCACTTGAACTCAAAAATCTTAAACTATTGTAAATAACAAACCTATTTTGCTTTAAACAAATATTAGTCTGGTCCAGATCTAAAAAGCAAATCGTAAATAACGATACCGATATTTGTCAGGTTCGCACGTGAAATAATAAGACTAAGGCAATTTTATTCAAATATGATCCTTATTTGTATACCATTATAGATGGCAGCACTCTATACGAGGAGGCTAGATGCAAATAAACAACCCTCGAAATGCGACCCTTGTTAAATTCAATACTTTTTTCAATATTTTCAACACAACTTGTTGTATATAAATAAAGTTAAGCTTAACTTCGTAGCGTCGAGTAAAGAATAAATATTTTATCACTATTATAAATATCTACCTGCGAACTACCTATTTTCAGAATATTGATTTTAAAATTAATTGTACGGTACATGATACATTTGTAGAGATATAAAAAACAGTAAAAATCGAACTTTGATTAAATCAGATCAAAACCGGGAAAACAGCAAAATTTCATTAAAAAATTTCAACTTTAGTAAAACTTAAACAACAAGTGGGCACGATTTAAAGCTATCACAATTGAACACACATCAAAACAAGATAGCATCTCCATACAAAACTAAATAAGCGACTATAAAGTTTGGCGATCATCTTTACGACCATGTATGTATGTATGTATGTCTGTACGTGTCAGTCCACCGTGCGCTGTCGGACAAACACTTGCGCCTGTCTCGAACAACTTCGTTTATTTCTGAGGTGTCACGTTACACGGTTTTAAAAGTTGATGGTGTGTAATAAATGTTTTTGGCTGCAACAATCGCTTCTCGCGCCGTTGCACCGTAAACTCGGTCTTTGTCAAATAAATAAGTATTACCATATGTTGGAAAGGGACGCAAATTATATTTTTTAACGTCGATTTGTATTACGTGTTCAATAAAAATGTAGAGTAATAAAATACCAATTGAATACATTGTATTCGCTGTTTTTGCGGTTTGGCCGTTTGATTGATTTTAATATATTTCTCTTTGACAAGTATTTAAATTCCTCTAGGTATCAATATCATGTTGTATTTTTTTTTTTGTAGTTATTTTTGTGGTCATAGATGTTTGTAGATTGAATAATAGAGCGTTCCGAACGATGGACATAGGTAAGTTTTAGTAATTCATTTAGAATTACTTACACAGTAATCTGAAGGCATATTACAATTTCCAATTTGTAATGCAAAGAGAAAATAATAAGAGGAGAAAGAAATAATTTTCCAACAAAACAAAAAATATTTTAACATATTGTAAAAATGATAATTTTCAGAAATTTGTAAAACAATATTTTCTTTTAAAGCATTGAGCATTCCTTGCGCGTTCGCAAAACAATGGATAATAAACGAAACTATATTAGCAAGAACGTTGACGTGCAATAAAAGATTCAGGGAAGTATGCCGATAAAATAACTCACAATTTGGCACGCACTAATTGTTATTTGGGAATATGGTATTTATTACGCAAGTTTTAAGGTAAAATATTGCTTGATGTTATTTTTATTGAGATCTCATGTGTGGTCATTTGCTTCACCCGTTTATATAAATATATAAAATATGTATTTCGTTATTTAATTTTTTGTACATTTTAAGTGTGAATAGGTGAATTATTAATTTAGTTTTAAAAAAATCGTATATATTTAATATACGAAAAGGGGTTTTTTCTAATTTATATTAATCGCTGTTTCTACGTACGAACATCGTGATGAATCACTCCTTATTACTATTCATTTATTACTGATTCAAATGTCTGACCATCAAAAACAATAATCTGTTATAGAATTCGAACCTGCAAACAATTACCTACAAGTCAACCCCAAAAGGAACACCACCAAATTTGCATATGTAAAAGTATTTACACAACAGCTAAAAATAGAGTTAAGCTTCAACATCGGTACACGAGCGAGTCCATAGTTAAAAGGATTACAGCTGATGTCATTAGAGCTTATTAGATTATACTAAATTGTATTACGACATAGGAAGGAATACAGGATACGGCCTATTATGATGGCCTACATCATTTGTGGCTTGGACATAGCTTTGTATAGCTCTGTGGTGTGCTATGTTCTATAAATATGGTTTAGTAGTGTAGTATAACTGTATTTTTTTTCTCTCTAACATAGAATTGGTATTTTTTCACTTTAAAAAAAAATACTTTGATTTTGAAAAATATTAGGTAAAGTTGACCATTTTTTCTCCTTTTAGCGTTTACCCAGTTTTTTTAAGAAATAGACAAATAAAATGTAGTGTTGAGACATATTTTTCGAATTAATTAATACAGTTAAAAAAAACAGTTGAGGACACAAATAATTTTAAAATAAATCTAAATAAAAAATAGAGTCCACAACTCGCTCGTACATCGTGTCTTAGATTCTTCCTTCCCACGATGGCGTCATTACCAAAATTGTATATAATAAAATACACTTAAATGTAATTTTAGTCGTACGCATTAAATGGTAAACTAGGTTTATGACAGCGTCGGCCCATTTTATGTTACCGTCCAACAAACAGTTAAATTAGTTGGTTCAATATTTTCTCGAAATCGACATTGAATTACTTAATGTGATTCTCTATGATGCAATTGGTTCTGCTTGAACAAGAACAAGATTACCTGTTAAGGTTGTTGAATCAATGGTAGTTATATTAATTTAAATTTGTATAGGTATTGTTAAAATGTAAAGTAAGGTCTTCGTGGTGCAGTGACACAGCTGAAGGTGTTGTAAGTGTTGTGGGTACGATCTCACTCGGGGGAATTAAATATTTTTATTTCCTCGCTTTACTAAGAAGACAAAGAGCGGTGTTGAGTTGCGTCTCTCGACAATCAATGAATGCAAATTGGGCGGAAAGTGGAAATAGTATTTTAACACTCGGTCCCCTGCTCATCCTGTTATGTACGAGGTAAATTGCGAATCTAAAAAAATATAAAGTAGATAATAACATAAAATAAAGTAGAAATCCTGGTGACTTGAAGATAGGCAAGAGTTATTTTTCTTTCTCATTGGCTTGTCCATTATTAGTTTTGACTTCTATATAAATTATTGAAACAGTTACCAAAACCAACTTTTCCAACGCCAGTTACCTACATTAAAGAATATATAAATATAGAAAAATCATAAATATTTGTCATTCACAAAAGTTACATTACGAACGACCCAATAATAATCGTTTCAATCATAAATCCTATAAATCTCCCATACATATTTAAATACAACTATTATAATCTTCATATAGTAAGATCGCGACCCCAAACATAAAAGTTTGTGGACTACGTCAATGATTCTGTACTATAATAAATAACAACATAATGGCAGCTCCACAATATATTTATGATTAAATGTGTTAATTTAAAAACTCGAATTAGCATACAATATAATAAAAATACTCACATAAGGATTCATTTTATTTTATTAACTAAAAGTATCATAAATTATATTTTATTGTAAGAGGCAAGCTGGAGAATTGAATGTCGACAAATTTATCAAAGAATGCCTTTAATAGCTCTAGTAGGAGTGTATGGTTTTTTTTTGTGTTGATAACACAGATAAATAACCTATTCTCGAATTTGCAGAACACCCGGCAAAACAACGTACAATAGCGTACATAATTTAGGTAAAAAAATATTACATAGGGATACGTCACTAGTTTCACTTAACAAACCATATATAACCATAAAAAATATATAATAAAAATAATATATAATATATAAAATAAAAAAAGTAATGTAAAAGTAATATCACAGACAGTGAAGCATAAATGCATTATCTATTGAAAGAGCATCAAAGCTCTCTTCGCTGAAACACTTATAAGAAACATTGTAATGGGCATAATTCATGAACATTTAAATAATTAATTGAAGAGGTTCTAGGAAAGCAATTCCTACCGAGTATGCTTAAAATCACTTTATACAGTATATTTCCCTGGTGTTTTACATAACAGTACATTCCATTACTAAGTTATAACTTTAACACGAAATCCTGAAACTTGTTTTAAGTACGGACCTCCATTACCGAATTTAAAACGCTTTATACTTGGGAATAATCTACATCATTACAACGAGGTATAAGAAAAGTATTCGCTAACGAACAGTTTTGGCCGAAATTCTTTCAAGACTTGAAATGCTTAAGAAATTTACTAGCAAGTTCAACGACAATAATTCGGATAACATTATTAAATAAAACATACAAAATAAACAACACTATCTCCGAATCGTAAAGCAGTCGATTTCGGGCGTGTCCCAAGATTTTAAAGGAATAACAGAGGATTTGAACGTATCAGAAGGGTTCTCCATTTGCTTTCTGTACACGTATTTTTTATTTTTACATATTTTTTTCAAAACACTTTAAGTACGTGCAATTTATTCACATATAGCGTTAAGGGGAGAGCCGGAGGCATAAATCTATTGGTGCAGCAACAGGACGCGTAGCTCCTCCTGTCTCCTGTCTCCAGCCGACAGTCTAGCTCTGATGTTGAGATGCCGCACATATCACAATAACCGCTCTTCATTATCCGCATTTCAGTCGGCCGGGGCCGTATCTATCGGAATGCGCCCACAAAGGGTATCCATACCGAGTTACTAAGTCGCTACACTTAGTCCAACCGGCTCCAAACCAGTCCGCCTCCGGCCGGCCGCTCCGAAACGACGTAAGTGCCGGTTGAGTGACACCTAAATGCCACTTAAGCGTTGTTCTCTCAAATTTTTATTGGTAATAAGTAGCTTGTTTACGCTTTCTGTCCACACGCGTTAGTCACATCACACTTGACCTTAGTTTCTAAATTTAAAAGGTTCCACCAATAAAAGATAGTGTTGTATACGTAGTAGTACCATGATGTAAGTCGGGAATGTAGTTACAACTAGTAAATGAAGATTTCGTTGTAATTTACGACTGTGAGGTCGAAAATGGCGTGTAGTGAACAATCGTTTGTTTCGAGATTCTTGGAACGAGAGATGATGCGAAGCGGCAAGATGTTTAAGTCTTATATGCGCACCGTAATTACAGATGTGCTATAGAGTTAAATAGCCGCGTGCAGTGAGATCGGTTCAATGCTGTCATTTGCCTCCAAAGCACACTTTATTTTCTAGAATAATCGGAGTTCATAGTTCTTATTTCACTAAACTATAGACGTTTTATATTCGAAATGTCTTTGCATTTGCATGATCTGGCCACAATGGCGTCGTTCGTTCTCGTTAAAGAACAAACATAGGAGTAATACTCGTAAACTTGGGGTTTTAATTTAGATATAAACACATCAGTTTGTTATTGCCTCGTCTCGAGAACCAACATTTGTTTCTAGTAATAAGAAAAAATATATGACACTAGTAAACAGATTTGACTTTGTAAATGAATAGAAATACCTATACTTTTTTACATGCAAATATAAACACATGTTGTATAAAAATGTATAGATATTTATTTAAATGAATAATAAATCTGAGAAGATTGTCTAATAATTTTGTAAAAAATTACACAACAGTGTTTAGTTTAAAATATCACTAGTTTTAGTTGATCGTAAATTGGTTATTATATTTGGAACTAAACTGCAATATTTTAGCCTGTTATGAAAACAATATTTTTAAAATTAAAAGATTGTAAACCATTACAATCGTTTATATAAAAAAAAAACACATAATACCAAAACTGAAATATTATTACCAAAAAAAAATAACATTTTATAAAACTTCTTTACTCTATGCAACGAGATGTCAATAATCTTTAAAAACTTTTTTTATAAAAAAAAGTGAGAGGCGTACCTCGACGCTCTGTGCTATTACAACATGCCAGAATATTAAGACTCTAGTGCACTTAAATTATTTTACATAGTTTAAGACTGCCTTTGCCTGTAAAAGTCGAAGTTTCCTTTTGCATATTTTAATCGTATTATACTTTATGGATTTCTGAGTGACATGTTAACTTAATATTATTAAAAATTTATGATAACCCCTCGCGGCGTAGTGGTAGCTGTGACCTTAAAAGTGACGATTGTACGTTCGATACCCAGATGGGGAATGAGTTTTTTTCATTTCGTTCTGGTAACAAACCAAAGCGTAGCATTAACTTCTGCCATTCCAAACACAATTTCTCGAAAATTGTTCGGCAGGAAAGATTGTCTGTCTATCAATGGGTTCCCCATCCTATCCTTTAATATGCGGGTTACAGCGTGGAGCATTTTTTTTGTATAAGACAGTATCGTAACATAGTGATATTTTGTTTATTGTAGAGTTAAAAAAAATCGTTCGAATATTTTTGTTTGTAAATATTTTCATTTTCCGATATGATAGATAGGTAAAGGGAGCCTTTAGTATAAATATACACAGCATTTTAAACCACATTGAATATCCACAGAATGTATGAAAAGTTGAGAAATAAAAGAATGACATATGTATACGTGAGGTTTATGATGAATGTATAATAATATTTATGTCCAACTAGAACTCTTAATTAACAACAAAAACATATTGTTCTAATCAGTAACGATACTTGATAATTAATTGTACAATACAGTGTATTCATATTTACCTGGCTGATCCAACTAAAAAGGGTTTTTTTATCGATTTTTTAAAATAAATTTAACTTCAACATATTTTTATTCTTTCACTCTTTTAGGAGCAAAAGTAACAAAAATATCCGCTAAATACAGACGAAATCGGAAAAAAATAAGTTTATTTTGGAGTTTTAATTAATGGGTCTCGTATCATTAGCAACAAATAAACTAAGGCCACCAATCACGCTAATGTTTGACAGGGAAATGTTAGTTGTTCGTAATTACGTTGTAAAAGTCATCCACGTAGTTGAGTGTGATTTATAACAAGCATTTGTCTTTGACTTTGTTCTCGTCTTCTGTTCGGCTATTAAGATTATAGGTAACGTGTTACCTCGTTACATTAAACTTATGTCAAATAAACATTTATATATATTGAATAGGTTTATTTTATGAGGAAATTCTATTTTTACATGGGAATTGTGTCTGTAAAACAGTGTTGTATTAGAATTCACTATCATATATATAAATTACTATTAGTAAATATTATTGACTTGATTATTATTCATACCTTGATTACTACATAAACCTAAACATTAATAGCGTGGATACAAAAACAAAATGATTATTATATAAGTGTAATCTTGAGGCCAATCGTGGCGTAGGGACATAGAGTGTGACTGTAAAATCGACGGGTTCGATCCCCACTAGAGGAGATAAAATATTTACTTACATTTATATTTCCCGACTGCTAAGGAAGGGTTATGTTTTTCGCGCGTATCTTGTATGTATGTAATATTCTTTATTACCTCGTATCTCCAGAACCGCTGAACGGATTTACATATTTAAGGTATCATTAGATTCGTATTAGCAGCCCAAGTGTTCTTAGATAGGTGACGTTAATAAAAAATAATCATGGCGGCTGTGGTATGCCATTGTACTTGGTGAATAAAAAAAAATTCGTTTCGAATACTACAATATGGGTATCAAATTCAAGAGCTCAATTGAAGGATTTCAAAAAGGTATATCATGATTATCATTACCATAATAAATTCTAACAAAAAAATGAAAAATAAAAAAATATTTGTAAAAACAAAAACCCCGACTGCATCAAACTAAAGAGAAAATAAACAAGCCCAATAGTTTAGGATTAACAGTCGGGACCTATAAGTAATTCTTCAATCAATAAAATCTTTACCAGGAACCCCGCATAATTGAAAGAGGTCCCGACTATTAATCCTAATAAACTATTGGGCTTGTTTATTTTCTCTTTAGTTTGATGCAGTCGGGGTTTTTGTTTTTACAAATATTTTTTTATTTCATTTTTTCGCTCTGGTGTCGAAGCAAAAGGCGATTGGGTTCCGCCACTCAACACGCAATGCTTCCAGAACTCAGCGGAAAGTGGGGAACGGAGTGTCTTAACACTCATCGGGATAGGTTCCCTCTGCTTATTCTGCTATGTGCGGCATACTGATAAAATTGATAAAATTTAATCAAATATCAGTTATAAATTATCCAAAAAACACTATAAAATAATAAAAGTAGCACAATCGAGGCGCACCGAGCGTTGGCCCGGCCGATATGAAATTTCATACAAAAGAACCCGTATATTCCATCTTGTTCAAAAATATACCCCCTGAAAAGATGGTAGAAGGAAAATAGTAATTACAAGTCTACCGCTCGCGCCTTTGTGCCTCCTTTACAATGCAGGGGAATCTTTTTGTGCACGCTATCGGACGTTTGCACCCAACGTGCTCTGGATTTATTTAGACATTTAGATACTACCTACTCTTTTATTGGTGATATAAATTTAAATTTTATGGGAAACTTTGTATTTAGTAAGTATTCTTGAGAACTTGATGATAAATTATTGAATTGTACTGTTTTTCTCATTGGAGTATCTTTACATAGAGTAAAGCAAAGTTGCTTCTTTACTGATATTGAGTTAAATCTTGGAATTAAATTTGACATGTTTCAAAGTTTCTATATAATGTAATTAAATATAATGTTAGAATAAAGCCAAAAAGAGCTCTAGCTTTGGTATTTAGATATGTACCAACGCAACCACAGCTATGACGGGCAGATTTGAAAGGTTGTAAGTGCAGGATTGTGTCATTTTATAAAAATCATAACCTAACCTACAAAAATATTAAAAAGAAATATTCTGCGACTTACTAGTCGTAGGTTACTACCTAAATTTTATATAAAAAAAGGAACTAACTATAACTACTAAGCATAAACTTAAAAACCGCCACATCTGTAGCTGTGGTGGCGTTGGTAAATAAGTACTTAATTTTTTGTAAAGTGGTGTATAAACTACGTACCAATGCAGTCACAACGATAAATTAAAAAAAATACCACGGGCGTGTCAATGCGGTATCGAGTGAAAAGCCACTATCGGGACACTAGTTCATGAGGTACGTATATTTAAAATACAGTAGTTTCCTACCACGATTTCACAGGCATTCGATATTCCTAACAGCCAGCAGTCGAACAATAAAATGACCAAAGACGACATTATAAAAACATTTTCATATAAATTATAAAATAAAATATAATCTAGATAAACAGATAAGATCCATAGTTATTCAAAACGATACTTAATAATATTTATGAAACATAAAAAACTATTTTAATCACTACATTAATTTTACAAATTGATTATACACATTTTTATTTCGTGGCTCCAAAGTTGTTATAAAATTATATAGCAATAAATCTATTATTCGAACCATTATTTTTAGACAAGGCAAGGCGAGCTCAAAGGGAATTCCAGAACAATTTCGACAGCAGAAAATCTTTAATAGTTGGGTTATAAAAAGTCATATAGCTTTACAACCGGTAGCTAATTTAATTGACATCGATACCATCTTAAAAATAACTGGTACTACTAGTTGGTATATGCCTTCGAAATTAACTTCGAATGTGTTTTTATTGATGATAAAAGTAGCTACATATATAGGTTATATATTATGTATCCCTTATAATTAAGACGACTATCAGTATTTTTAGATAAGCTTGAATATAATATGAGATTATATTCGTGTTTTGAAAATGCCGGGCTATGGGAAAAGCTTATTATTTGTTTACAAGAATTTCTTTATAATTTACAGGTGATGAAATATTTACTACTTTATTTTAGCTTTTCGTGTTGTAATCAATGATCGTTATATATTATATGGTTCACTATTGCAAAGCTTCTGTGCTTTATAGTAACATGGTATATTCGGTAATTAAAATAATACAGACTTCCGTTAAGAATATTGAAATATCTTATAAAATATTGAATTAATTTCAAACTGAGTTTGATTTTGTTACTAAAAAATGTTGGTTCTATTCCACGATAAACATTATATGTAGTGTCCAATTTTCGAGAGTGGCAGAACTCAATGCCGCACTTTGTCTTGCTACCAGAGCAAAGAAATTCCGAAAAATGTATTATTCCAAGTGGTAATTGAACCCACATTCATTACGTTAACAACCAGACGCCGTGCTGCTGCGGCACAACTTCAATATTAACTACAAAATATAACATAATATCTAAAATTAGGACAACCAATTTATATCAAATAACCGCAATTCAATACGAATTTAAATGAAACTAACAAAAAACAATTAGTTTGTACGTATCAAATAGTGTTTCTGATTCTGATTTAGAAGTTATCGCCGGTATAAAGCCACTTTGTCCCACATTAGGGCATGCACACTGTGCAGATAAGCGAACAATAGGTAACTTGTTCTATCAAGCCGTGGAATATCGAACTAGATGATAAATTTATCGTTTATTTATATAATAAATAAAATAAATGTTAAAATGAATGGAATTCCAGTTATGTTATGACAATATGTTTTGTTATGTTAAAAAATGTTTGGAATGTGCAATGCCATTTTTTTTAATAAAAGTTGACATTTAATATGAAATAAGGTTTGTTGCAAGTATTTAGCTAGACAAACAGGTTCCATATTACGAAGGTTACATTATAGGTATCTACCTATATCTATCATATACCTAAAGATTAGGTAGAAGTAAACTTAAAAAATATATATATTATTGAGTACTGTAATGTTGTAAGTGTCGCCTAAGAATGAACTTTATAACATTTATTATTACCCTTATAAGGTGAGCCATCTCAAAACTTTATCACTTTTTACTTATCTCCCTAACCTAAAGAGCATACAAAATAAACCCACACAAAATCTGAAATACCAAAATTTCAAAACCCAAAATAAACACAGACTGACAAATGATACCTATAACAAAATTTCCATCACAAATCAAATGTGTACTATTAGTGACATAAATACCCTTCAAAAGCAGCTTACAGATTCGTTCAACATCCTTGGAGTGGCAAATTTACATCTCCTTATCTTCCCCGAGCAGGAGGTAGTGCGTTGAAAAACTTGACAAATTTACTCCATAGTAACTGTGTAGGTTTTTGCATAGATTACTATTATATTAACATATTTTAGAAGTAACGTGGAATAGCTGCTATAATGTTTTCATTTGCGAAGTGTATTTCTTTGTGGTGTTGAAAGGAAGCGATTTTTAAGAAAATTTGTGTAAGGGATAAGCGATTTTTTATAATTTTTGTGTTTAAGCATATCGGTTATAGATATTATAGTGTTGTATTTAACGTGTTAACAGTGTGAATAGCAGAAAAATGGTCACGGAGATAAATATTCCTTACTTACAAAATAAGATGATTATGAAGAGTTACATTAAAAGATTTTATTAAGAAAGAAAAAAAATTAGACATTGTATTTTTGCCGCTACTCATAAAACGTGCTAAACTCTACTTTCCGTACGAATTTCATATTTGTAAGTATTATTACAATATATCAAGTGGCGGAATTTAACGCCGTGTATTTTCTTTCCAAATCGGGTTGGCATTGCTTTAATTTTATATATTGTAGGCCTATTGCTTTAATTTTTTTTAAAAAGAGTGTATGTAAAGTAATGTTTATATAGAGTCAGCAATCAAACACAAGCACATATCTACTTATATATTATTTTCTGAAAGCTATAACTTTTTTTGTGTTGAGTGGTGAAATACACCTAGGAATCGAACCTAAAACCATAGCAGTAACAGTCAGATGCAGTATCACTGCACCACAGTGTCTCTTTTAAAATTCATACTTATACTTATTTTGATTTAACCCAAGATATGACATTCTAAACGGAAGCACCGGAAACATAAAAACACAATGCAAGAGCTTGGCTAGAAAAGTTTTGAGAAAATAAAAAGTGATCTTTACGTTATTTTCAACAATTCGAGATGCATTTCCATTTTAAATATACTAATGAAATTACTGAATCTGACTGTAAAATTATACACAAATGTTAGTCAACCAATTATGTCAATTAGTTTTTGTTATGGCAGCACTATGTGGGGCAAAAAAATTTAAAATTGATATATCATATTCAGAAAGAGCTTAATAAAGTGAAAAATAAAACTACTGTTACATACTATTGCACTTCTTTAAGAAAATTCTACAAGAGGTTTTTTTACGTTAGGTTTTACTTTGCCTACATATTCTCATAGCTCGTAGGATTAAATTTCATAATTATTTGTATGAAAATCTGAAGCATCCCAGATTCTGTAAAGATAAATGGAGACACTTGTACTGTAGTTTTTGATTGTAGTTAACATATTTTTTTATTAAACGTTCTTCTTTGTCTTAACTAATTAATTGGAAAATCTCTGCAGATACGCCGCAGACAAGATTACAAAAAAAATGTTTTTTGTCTAATAATAATTTAAAAAAAATGCAAACCTGCAATTTCCATCATAAATGAAAGCTCTCAAAAAGTTTACAATACTATAGCATATAATAAGCTTCACTATAAATTTAAAACCTTTTATCCTTATTCAAGATAGTAAATATAATTTTGACTACATATTTATATAATAAACACTCCGCCCGTCCCGTTATTCAATATGTTAAAAGCTGGGGCGGTCCATTTTATCACCATGATAAAGGAACAACAAAAATATTTACACCCACGCAACCATAGTGCCCACTGGCCACAAAAGATACGGAAAGATCGTAATATTTGATTTAATAAGTTAAATCGTTAACTATATATGGAATTATTTCGTTAATAAATACTTTAATGTAGATATATTAGCAGTTATTACTATATTTTTTAAAACACCTATTGCACCTTCAATTTTGCGATTTAATTCAAGGCGCAAAAGGTGTTAAAAATATTGTAGACGATTACCTAAAGAACTTAGTGGTGACAAGACACTATGTTCTCCAAACTTCAGATATTACGAGCTGAGTGGCGGAATTCAACATCACGCTTTGCCTTGTCAGATTGGGTAAATAGAAATGATTTATTTTCCCCAGGATCGAACCCACAACCCTTTCAATGGCCTCTATATTACAGTAGTCGGGGAAAACACAATATGCGGAATAATATAAATATTCGAAATATGAGTAAAAATTATATTTTTATTAAGAATTATATTAAATTATATTTTTATACTAAGAATATTGGCCTTATGTATAATTAATTTCACGCCGCGCCATCTACTAATCCAATAATATATTTTAAACATAGAGTTGCACCGAGATTTACCCGATACGATCGTAAATTGATTTTATGAAATCTATAACAGAAACATTTCATTTTTATATGGACCATAAATAAACTAAAAGGGCACTAAAATTTTAATAGCTATAAACATTATATGCTTTATTATTGTATAAAATATTTTCAGTTAGTAAATATTAAAACAATGCATGGAGCTTGAACCTTTTAGGTTATCTACATTGATGTATAGAAAGATTTTTTTTGACAAATTTTAAGTAACTCAGCCATAGATAGTAATCTACATACAAATGATAACCAATTATTATTTAATGATTATTATTGAAATCACTTTATCTTGACCAATACAAAAAATTACTTTTTTCTATATTATAAATGTAAAGAGTTTGTTAGAGCAGGAAACAGGACCAAGCAGAACCTAATGTTACGAAACTCAACGCCGAACGCTTCTAGTATTTTTAATTAGGGATATATTAAAACTGTATATGAACCTATAACCTCAACTTGAAGAAAAACAATCGATAAAAACCATTCCCATTGGAAATTTTTAGCTTTGTCTTTTATCACATAAATAAAGCGTTGAAAGAAATCGTTTACTGATACCGCCTCAATATTGATACATTGGTGACAAAACAAAGTTGAGATTGACAGGCGATAAATATATTTTTCTAGTCCCTTACGTCTTTAAAATAATGTGAGAAATAAATGGTTGTCTGTTCTCGAATTATCACAAACCCTCGAAGTATTTAAAGGGCTGCCTCTTCAATTAAATTTGTATGGGAGAGGTCATTACCTGAAACAATAAAATGTATAGTTTAGTATAATTAATATTTCACAAGTTCATATATGTTACGATGTATTATTATAATAGGATGTATGTATGTATTATTATTTATTCAAAATAACGTAAACTGTGGAAAGACAATGAGCGGCATTAAGCTCCGCCATTCAACACACAATGTCTTAAATAAGGGTGGAAAGCGGAGAACAGAATGTCTAGGTTCTCTCCCTCGATATGCATGATACAGCGTACACCTAAATAACAATGTGTATTTTTTACTATCTATATCTATATATAAAAGGACTTGTGCTTACTGACTGAGGTAAGACGCACGCAGAGCCGTAACCGCTGATGGTAGAAACGTGAAAATTGGGCAGATGTTTATTTTCATATTCTGGACATCCACTAAGAAAGGATTTTGAAAAATTTTAACCCTAAAGGGATGAAATAGGGGTTGCAAGTTTGTATGGAAAAAATTTTTAATCTGTACCGATTTTTATAAAATTTGAAATTTAGACTCTTAAAAATATTTCATTGAAAACGTGTTTCATGGTTTTTAAGAATTCACCCCCTACGGGTTCAAATAAGGGGTTGAAAGTTTATATGGAAAAGTCTTTAAATTGCCACCGATTTTTATAAAAATTTAAATTCAGACTGTTAAAAATATTTTATTGAACACGTGTTTCGTGGTTTTTTTAGAATTCACTCCTAATAAGCGGGCGAAGCCGCGCGCGCCCTCTAGTATTATTATAAATTCTCTTGGAAACAATTAAATACAAGTGGACTAATATATCGCTCTATTTTCATATTATAATAGTATATTGGTTGGGTGAAACTAATGTCGAATTTTGCTTCAACTGAAACAATACGAATATACAATACAAAATAATGTTGTATTTAAACCCACACATACCTTATACATATTCAGATACATGGGAAGGAAAAAAATCATCCAAACCAAAAATTAAGCTTAAGTAACTTTTTTATCAATAACTTTTATCGTATACAATAGTATATTGAAATGCCTTAACTTTAAACACACAAAATCGAATTGACTACATACAAAATATTAAAAATTAGAAAGCTCCAAAACCACTTTACACAATATCACTAAAAGCTTCAGAATAATCATTTAAGAATCACAAGCAAAGGAACATTATGGTCATACGAGTTTTGACATATATTAATGGTTACACAGACAGTATGGAGAGATAAATAGTTGGCTTCATTAATGAGATAAAAACGTGACTTACGTTGTTTCCGTTATACCATGTGGAATGGTATTCGGATCGAACATTTAGAAATGCTGGAACGAATTGTATAATTTAACACTTTTGTTATATTTTTGTTGTACTTCATCTAACCTATATTTGATACTAGTCGTCGTCCGGCGATTTGTTTGTTTGCATTTTAAGACGTAAAACGTCCGTAGGAAATTCAGGAAATGCTCTCTTCGTCTAACCTAACCTCTAACCTATTTAAATATCAATTTTTAAGTTTATAATTCCAGTAGGTGTACTTGTACGTTGTCACTCAATAAAGGAAAAGAATTCTTAATTATTATTTATTATGAAATTTACTGATTTCTTTGTTCTTGATAGGTTATCTTCATTATTTATTGGTTCATTATATAAACAACGTATTATAAATAAATAATTATACTCCTATCAAGTAAAGATAAGCAGGAAATTAAAAATACAACCCAAAATTTATGCTAATTGAAAAAACTTCAAAGAAACCCAAGAACAAAAAAATAATCTTTAAATATTCAAATTGGCCAATTGACTCGCATCTGTCGCAAAGTCGAAGCCGAAAGCGCAAAAAGCAAAAAAAAAACCCTTGCCCAATATTTGATTTGGAGTAACATGAACAAAAAATCAACATCCGGCGAGTTCGCGCCAAAACCGCATGCAGTCTAAATGCAGTGAAAGAAGCAAAGCAAACAGCGCAGGACATGTAAACACTCCTAAACGACCAACATACTATAGTATGCAAACCGCTTAATAAGAATAAAAAAGTCAGCTTAACTAATTCCTTTGAATAAAACTTTCTATGTCTAAATAGATTTTAAGTTTTATCGGTTGAAGGTAAAATTTAACCGAACGTGGCAGTTATAGATTCGGATCTGGTCGAGACATTTTTTCGTTTATAAAATGGCGTTGGGTATTCCTATATATGTTAAATAAACAGTAAGAAAGTTGAAGACGATAAAAAGCACCATCTTAATTAACAAAAGAAGAGATATATACATTTTCTTACTATATAATATTTTATATTAATATTGTTACCCTGCTAAGTATACATCGTGAAACTAAAAATAATAATATCTAATAAAACAATAGTATTCATCGACTGGTTGGGGGTTCGATCACCACTCGAAGAAGTGAAATATTTATTTATATTTATATTTTCATTTCTACGCTCTGGTGCCCAGCGGCGTTGAGTTCCGCCACTCAACCCGTAATGCCTCCAGAATTCGGCGGAAAGTGGCCAACGGAGTATCTTAAAACTAGATTCCCTCTGCCTACCCTGCTGTGTGCGGGATACAGCGTGAAGCTGATTTTTTACTATACTATTCATCTTCGCTATATGAGGGGTATCTCAATACTCAACGCTGGGCTTTGTCTTATTACAAAAGCGATGCTTTGAAAATAATGAATTTTTTTTCACCTCTTTCTACCCCAATTCGGAATCGAACCGAAGCATTAACATCCAAACGCTCTGCCGTTGCGACGCAAGGGCCTAAAATCAGCCTCGGTATATTATTTTTGGTTTTATAAATAAGTGTAATAAACTATGAAATTGTTATTTGTACATCAAAATTAATATGGCTTTAAAGTTTTTCTTTGTTCAATAAGAACGAGTAATACAATTCTGATGTAATTTTTACCAGCGTTAATATGATTTCAGAGCATAGGTATATTTTTTTCATGTCAAAAATAAACACCTACAAGATTCTGTAATCAAAATTAAAATAAGTTAATTAAAAAACATGTAAGTAAGCTTACTATTTCCATTTCCATTCAGTTAATATTTTTCTAAATAATAATTACGTAGAAGCCCAGCAGTATTATCTTAGCCAAATTGGGATTAACTCGCGGGATGTTCACTCAAAAAGCTCAAAGGGTCAAAAGGTCCAAAGTAAACAGAGACGGATCCAAAAAAACCATTAGTTGAACTTAAAAATACTACAAAATTAAAAAGCAAAAAATGTCGTCACATCACGTCTTTGAAAAAGTGGTTTTATAATAAGAAATAAATTTCCGGGTTCCGCAATTTAGGATACAATGTCTCTTGATCTTTTTAGCTTTAGGTTCAATACATTTAATGTGATATATTTTATACATAATTTTAAACAAAAATATGTTGAAAAAAAATACCAAATCAGTAATGAATCTGCAACTGCATTAATTATAAAATAACGAGGAACTCTAGATAGCAACAAAGATCTCAAACAGTCGATACTTACTAATTATATTCGGAACAAAGGACCTTCTGGGAAGTTCAGTGAATATTTCCAATAGTGAAAAATATCATTAAAAGATTCATTATACCTATTGAAGTGTTAAGTTTGAACTTAAATCTGAAAGTGAATTCATTTAGGCTTAAACTTACTGGTGAAGGAATTTTCTATTAAAATATACTAAGACTCCAATTGCCAAGTTTCTTTTTATACGTAAGAAGCCTACTTAGAAGTTAGAGGAGTTAGAGGTTATTAATATATATTTTAATAGAATATCTCAGAACGAATGAACTGCAATCAGCAATGTGTGGAGAGATAATTCACTAAGTTCTTTAATGTTTCAGCGGCAAAACGTAAAGCTAAGTCACTGAAAAGTGCCTACTTCATTTTAATGACATGGAAAAATATATAACCTGATGAAAAAACAATTTGTCAATTATTATTTTAGAATTTATTGTATATTTATTTATATAAACTTCTTTATATTAAAAGATAACGATTTATACTTAATCATAATGAGTATGCACCGTGCACATCCTAAAAATGCATTTTGAACGCATTTCCTGTGACGCTCATTACAAATTCTGATCGTTTGATTTAGTGGAAGCTCTTATAGATGTAGGAATATGATATAAGAACGCACACATTTGAGCTCCACGTATGTATTAATAATAAATATATCCGTGATATAAGTGAGCATATTTGATGATTTTAAGTAAACGTTTTTTTATATTATCATGGATACCACTTTTTTTAACAAAAACGATATGGAAAACATTATTCTGTTTTCTAATCCGAAGACATTTTAAGTTCGACAAGTAACAGGACGTGAAATGAACTTAAATATAAAACCTAGTGGTTAACAGTTATCAGTTTAAACTAAAGATAATCTAATGCTAAGACAATCCTTTCTTCATAATCTGCTCAAAATAGAGACATTGCTTTTGAGTAGCAGAACTCCACATGGCGCTTTTTATACCGGTGAATGAAATAATTTATTACGCCTAAGATTCGAACCCACAACCATCTCATTTACATCCAGACGTTGCCTTACCATACCACGATGGCCATTACTCATACAAAGCTAAAATGTTTTAGTATAAACATTAAGTTTTTATGCGAACGCTTAAATCAAATTACTTTACACAATTGATCGCAGCGACCCGAAAGTACGTTAATGAGTTATTCAATTTGTCACGAAAGTTATTCTCAACTAAGTACTTAGAAATAAACATTTCATTGAGCAATAAACCTTTTATAGAAGTTTAAATGTAATTGTAGTAAAATAGAAGTGACCTTCCAAGTTCATTTCAATTGTCGTCATAAAATAAAGATATTGTTCAAGTTTTTCTATAACGTTATATTAAAATGGTTCTTTAATAAGATAGATAAGTTGAATTACTGTTTGAATTTACTTAAGATTTGGATTCTTGCTGAAACTAAAAGAAGAGTTAAAAAGAAACAAAATAAACTGTACTGATACTTTTTTTAGAAAAAATATAACATTTTTAACATAACGAAATTCAAACCCCATGGCTTTTGTACGGTTTCCAAGTTTTCTAAAAAAATATATTTCTTTGTTAAGTATAAAATAGCACTGTGAAAAATAAAGTCTTAGACTGCTTAAAATTCGATATGTTGATATTTACGCTTAATTAAATACTTGCTCAACACAAGTATTGAACCCTGAACTGTCCCATATAAGACAAAACTGTATAACACATTTTTAAATGCATATGCATAAGTGTACCTTATATAATTTATAAGCCTATTAAGGCTTTCGAGGGTACGAACTGATATAAAAAACGTTTACCTCAGGATGCACAATGAGCTTACGTGAATCCTATTGAAGCACTACATGTTCTATTTGTCTAGACTAGCATGATAATGTATTTACTAGCATAGTAAATTAGAGCATAGCCTACAAAGAATTAACAAATCTATACTGATTTATTTAAAAATGTACTAGATTTATCTATACATATATATAGTAAAATAAAAATGTTACTAATCGCTGTCTGTACATGGAAGATATATGAGAGATTATTGGGGGGACTTATTAATATAATTTAAACAAAGAACCCAACTATTCTTTCGTCTATTTGTCGGTTTGTTTTTTTGTCTGTGCGTATATATAAACTAAATCTCAGAAACGGCTTAACCAATTGAAATGTTTTCATTGTTGTATTTTGACAAACTTCTCTTAAAATTAAGTTTGTGTTTTATTTTAATTGGTATATAAATAAAAATGTTATGTCAATACAAAGGATTGCATACGACAATATTAGGTACTACAAAATAAGTTTTATAATAAATTGGCTAAAACTTTAGCTATCAGTGAATGGATATTGTCTTTAATATTCTTATATTGAGTGTTTCAAATGAGAAAATAAATAATTGTGTTGCTAGTCGAAAAAAAAATCTTGTTTGCTTTTTGCGTTTGTTGCGTTTTCTTGCTTAAGTTTGCTACAAGAATATAAATCCTTCCTGGCAATGAAATGGTATGGCAATTATGTTATTCAGATTTCTATTCGTATTACATTTCTCATCGAATTAGTACTTGTTACCTATAATTTCGAACATCTTACAGTTTAACATGACTAGCCTTACTTAGGTTAAATAAAAAACCGTTCACAAACACTCCCAGCACTCCAAAAGTAAGACGTAACATTGTTTCCCTCGTTCATCAACTTTCCTCCGAAATTAACTCCTTTCGAAGATCTAACTCGCTGAAAACCGCAGTTCAACCGAAAAAACAACGATCATTACTTACGTTCTAACTCAAAACTCGACCTTTTCTCGAAGCGGTAGAACTTTGGAGCAATTAGCAAATTTCCAGAGGGGCGATGTTAACCGGAGACTAGTGCTACAGCTTGTCTTAGTCTTGGTCGTGAGCTTACTAGAATAATTGTTTAATTGAAGCAAAACTTACATGTACATTACATACATACAAGTAGTATTGTTTTTAGAAATTAAAATATGCTTTGGGTTGAGAACTAAAATAAGCAGCATTGATCAATCGAAAAAGAGCAATCTAATATCCAGAATAAACGCAAAATGAAAGACACAGTGACGTGCCACCAAGTTTCTACTGCGCCGTGTTCGGTTTGGCATAAATTAAAAAAATATTCATATTAATATACGGTAAAACAAACAGCATTTATGGTTTTCGCTGGTTTACCACTTGCTTAAGCAATTTATACCTACTTATAAATCACTTTGAAATATACAAATGATAAATATTAAAAAATCTTTACTATTATACTTATATGAGTTATTTATATTTATACTTAGTATTCTATAGTATATTTATACCAGTATTCTAATAGTATTATCTACTATCCGGTTTATTCTTAATCCCAAATAAATCAAACATAAAACATAAGTACATTTATAAAACATGGATTTGTTGCTTCATTTCATATTGAGTCCATTAATTATGACGGGTATCGCTTACAGCTAGCTAACAAATGTTATTGAATTAATTACAAAACACATCTAGAGAACCAGTTTTTTTTAAGTTTTTTTTTAAGAAACGCACAGTGTTACGTATAGACTATTATAAGATTTTGGTTATTCGAAATTTCATAGAGATTGCTTCATATAAAAAAACCTAACATTTATGGAAGGTTTTTTTTATATGAAGAGGCATGCAGCTTCGCTTGTGTTCTCAAATAAATTGTGTTTGTATATATGACAGTTTCTCAAGTGGCCGAGGTAACTTTGAACGGAGAAAGTAGTAGTCTAGTGTTCTAAGTTTTCAATTTAAACCAGCAGTTCGTGAGATTAGCGCATATAACAAAACTTACTAAAGACATAGAGTCTGAACATTATTCGCCGATGTATATAAGTTAAAAATGAGTGTAATATATGGAAAAAACACGCATTCCAATCACATTATCAGTATGATCGGTTTCGCTTTTATTAAGAATTAGAAATTCTTGTAAGCAATCTGCAATATTATAAATAATATAGCTTTTGACACAAAGATTTGTATCTATCAAAGGTCAAAATTAGCATATCAATGGTCGTCCAATAAAATATACGATTAATATTGGTCTGGCGTCAGAGATATTAGGCTTTTACCTGTGTAGGTGTTCTATGAACTCTTAATCGGTTATATTGTGTTTATGAGAATTTATAATTTTTCTGCAATATTTTATTCAATTTGTTAAAGTAAATTTAAGTTGTATTTTTAAAGATTCATTTCTTTCTCATTTACGAAAGTTATTCTGCTTATAATTTCTTCTATGTATGTGACTTTTAGGTGGGTACGCAACATGTATAAAATTTAGGCTATAAACAAAACTTGTTGTATAACTTGTCGAGTGACGGAACTTAACGCCGCGCTGCGCAGACACATAGGTTATTAAACATGTACCTATAAATCCAGAAACGATTAAGAAGAGAATGAAGAGACCCATGGGAATACAGCGTGAAACTCGACGCTTATAACCTCATGGCAGGGTAATAAGATATGGCGTTTTTAGTACAACTAATCTTTTTATAATATAATAGGTAACTAAGCAGTCTCTTTATAGAATTTATAAGAGGGTATTTTATATATTTCAATACTAGTTTTCGTTTGGTTTAATGAAACTCGGCATCCAACACGCAGTTATAATCTTCAAAAGGAACACATTATTTACTTACTTTCATTTAAGTAAAAAAAATGTAGTTATTACACAGAGTGTGCTGTCAACTCAAGTGGGAATCAAACCAGCAACCACGTTTATGTCATTGAATGCCTCAAATAAATAAATATATGAAATATCAAATTTTAAAACTGTCATAATATAGGTAAAGAAATAGCCTCCAAATACCTCCGGCCAACTCCCCCGGTTTCCTCCGCGTCCGCAGCCACTATATCGCATGCCTTCCCAAAATGTTGTTTAAGGAAACTCGGCCAATGAAAACTTTTCCAATAAGCGTTTTTTCTTGCTGATTTAGGGCCGGCTATTTTCTCTATCTCCCTAATCAGTTCTGGACGCGAATGAATAACTATTAATTACGTTAGTAGTTTGGTGTTGTCGTATAAAAGCTTGATCTTTTTTCTTATTCTTAAAGTATTTTTATAAAGACGAACATACTCCAATGATATATACGGTAATGTTGATTATTTAACGATACATTTGGCCTGAATCTTTGAAAAAATGTTTGTACCGAATATAAATATTGCCTTTAGCATATATTTGAAGCTGCTACCGAATTTACAGACACATTTGAACTGAGCTATACATATATTAATATAATGTTAATTATTTTAAAATAAAGAGTCTGGTTGTATAAAACTTTAACTTAACCGAAAAAAGTGTAATTTAATACAAGAAATGAAATCTAAAAACAACTTTAACTATAACAAAGCAGTTAAGCTCGTCATATTTCAAAAATATTCTTCATTAACTATAAATGTAATATAATCGACTGGTTCTTGGTTCGATCATTATTTATTTTTTTCATTTTGTACAGCAGCTGAAAGATGGGTGGATATAAACTGGTTGTCTCAAGGCGTTGTGGCGTTCAGGTTATTTCTTTAAGAAGTCGTATTAGGTGGTTTTAAAGTTATAATGAGGTACGAAATGTTACAGGTTTAAATTCTGTGCAAGGTAATAATTAATATTGGCAATATTGTACGTAGCATTATAGACTATCTAGTTCTTATTATTATTTATATACTTTCTTTATAAAGTGTTTCCTTTAACAAATCTAACTAGGATCAGTGTCATTTTATTTCTTTAAAATTACTTAAAACTGCGTCTACAGTTCAATTTTTATGTATGTAAAATTCCAAAGTCAATATCTACTACAAGCAGTAGGAATAAATATGAAAGTTTAGAAAGATGACGTTTTTCCTTTAATGACTGAGTTCTATATTCAACTAGAATGTTATAACAAAAAAGAACAATATGTACTCATACGAAAGCTCTAACATACGAAACGTAATGCAAAACCAATAATTAAATATCATATATTAAATTTTATTACGGAATAATATATTAAATTAATATTGATAAAAAATTAATTTATCGCGATCACGATATACCTACATAGTATTGAATGATTTCCCTTGGGCCCGTAATTATATTAAATATTATACAAATTTAATACTAAAAGCCGATCATTCATATCACATCAGAAAATTAATCGGTCGTTTTGTGAATGTGCTCTATAATATGATTTTATATGTTTAAGATAATGTAAGATTAGATTGGGATATTGAAGGGGGTATGTGATGGCTGATTCAAAATCCTATTAATTATTTTTTTTATTTCCATGCTGGATCTCGCGTTATAGTAGAGGCAAAGAGAATCTATTCCCGCGACACTGTCCTCAGCTTTTCGAGTTAATTCGAGATATTAGGTGTTGCGTCGGAACTCAACGCCGCATTTTGTCATGCCAGAGCGGGGAAATGTAATAAAACTATTTTTAGAGGAGATCAAAAATGTTGTAAGTTTAAAAATGCATACATAATATTTATATATTCTTTAATAGTTTCAAAAAACATAGAATTAAAAAATAAAGTAAAGTGATTTGTAATCTTTTTACAGTTTCAATAGAACTTTACAAGTGTCACTGTGAACTGAACGAACGAACGAAGACAAAATTCTGTATTAAATTTTTTCACTAAAAATAAAAAACGTATTTCTATAAAAGAATACATCTCAATTAATTAAATCACAATAAACCCGTTAACATATATAAACAAAACAAAACAAAAATACATAAATAGGTCGAACAAAAGAAAAACAAGAACAAAATAATAATAATACAATTACTTTCCCACAATTAAAAACACTACGTTTAAAACAATATAAAATGGAATAATGCAAGGAAATTGAATCGGTGTCGAGATATTTTTAATCAGTCTCCCAATTACTCTTATCGATATGGTATAATCCACTACGTATTGAATGTTATTTTAACATTCTTTATAAAGTTGTTCGATATTGAATCGGAATAAAGAGTTCAACAACTTTTCAATGGAGCTCATTTGATTTTTTTTTTATTGAAAACAGTATTTTTTTATATGTTTATTTTATTAATTATATGCGTTTTATGTATTTTGAATGAAATGTGTGTTAATCAATATTAATAGTGACAACATAACAGTGTATTTTTTTTATTTTTTTCGAAACTATTTGAAAGTTATATTATAGTTGGTGTGTCCGATTCCACTAGCTATCAAAATTACTAAACTTTTTTTAAACATTTTTAAAGTGTTATTCCACACTTAGGAAAGAAAAATACTTATTTAGAAAACGTATAAAAATTTGAACGCAGCGGGTCTCGAACACGCGCCTCCTGGAAACCGACCAGGCGCTCTGACCACTAAGCCATGCGTTCTCGCCAAGCTACGTCGAAATTTTTATACGCTTGTTACAACTTATTTATGTTGTTAGCATCGGTTTCCAGGAGGCGCGGGTTCGAGTCCCGCTGCGTTCAAATTTTTATACGTTTTCTAAATAAGTACTAAACTTTTATTTGGCACACACATTTATAAACACATCTGTGTACGGCTGTACACCTTTTTGCACACCAAAAAAAAGCAATTTAACTCGTCGCCATACAAAATGTAAACTTCGTTATTTAATTCTAAAAAAAGGGAGAATACCTTACACGCGACTACCGACGGCTACCGAGATGTAAATCTTTCCGTGCGAAAACATTGCGTGACATTCTCTTAGCACTCGAGCTGATCATGAATCAGTATTGGATCAGGTTAAAGGTGTTTTATTTGGAGGCAAATTAGCTTAATACATTTTGCTTTACAGAAATAGCATTTTGTTCTATTCGGCTTGTATAAAAAAGGCTTTGCAAAAAGAAATTGAAGACAATATCGTCAACTCCAATACTACGTTGCACGAACAACTTTATAAGATTTTTTATATGAAACTTGACAATAATAATAGTCCGTCGTAACACAGACACAGTGTTTGATAGTAAACGCTAAGGTTGTGTATTCAAATCCAAGACGGGTAATAAATTATTTGTAGACAGAGAGAATCAACATTAAAGACACTCCTCTCCCCACTTTCCACCGAGTTCTAGAGACATTGCGTGTTAAGTGGCGGTACTTAACGCTGCGTTTTTGACTTAGCACCAGAGCGAAGAAATTTAAATGTTAAATATTTATTTCCTAGATTGGAAATCAAACCCGCAATCAATTGCGTTTATAGTAACACCCTTGTGCCCTGCAAGACTAGCGGCCTCAGATATTTATAAAAAAAATATATTTCATATACTATGTACAAACTTTTAATTAATATCGTAATATACCTAAACCTGGTTACTATATATTTGTATGTTTATGTTCAAAAAGCGTCCACATTAAAACCTAGCGCGACATTTTATTTTAGCACTCGGAACTTAAATCGTCTGATCTTGTATTCAATTAAAGTCCATGCATTGGCCGCTTGAGATTTGCTCCAAGAGAGGAATACGTAATGCATCTCACGTGTGGCTTCTACTGTACGTACTTTTTGTGTTACATTTGTTCAAAGAAATATATTAGGTATGCGTGAAAAAGAATATTGCCGTATTCACATCTGCGAATATATAATATAAGAAAAACAAAAACGGCTAGTGGAGAAAAAATATATTATTATATTATACTCTTTTGTTTTGCAATTGTAAGTAAAATAGTTTTGAGAATTATTAATAATATAATTTTAAATGTTGACATCTCGTGGTCTGGATTATGATACAAATGGCCTGTCACGAAACACACGATATTATACAATAGACGATAAATAGAGTGGCGGAGTGCTTTGTCACTAAGTTTATCTATTTTTTTTTAGCTTTACACTATATGTTAGGCAGAGGGAACACCGCACCTTTGAATCGTTACCAGAGCAAAGAACTTAAAATATAAAATATTTAATTTCCTCGTGTGGGAACCGAAACCACAACCAGTTGCGTTTACATAGGCACGCTTAGCCTGCGCCGCTACTGCCAACACCAAAAATTTATAACGCAAAACGTGCGTGAAAACAAAAATAATAATTTAAAAGTGTGTACAAACTTAGAAATAACAAATATGTAATACTATGTACTAACATTGTACCATTTATTAACAGTTTTCCTATAGCCAAGTAGTAAAGAGCACTTTAAATTAAAGCAGAATGGCGGCCAACACTGTTTTTCTACGTGATTTATGGCAACACTTAGCCTTTCCTTCTTTATTCGTGCACACTTAAAAATTTTCTTCCAAGTGGAGCCTTACTGGAGGTGGAATTTATATGGGGAACAACAACGAATGTGCTTGCAGGGTTGAGG
>JAATLQ010024883.1:50893-87669 GCA_013421005.1 Heliconius erato x Heliconius himera
GAAAACAAAAATAATAATTTAAAAATGTGTACAAACTTAGAAATAACAAACATGTAATACTATGTACTAACATTGTACCATTTATTAACAGTTTTCCTATAGCCAAGTAGTAAAGAGCACTTTAAATTAAAGCAGAATGGCGGCCAACACTGTTTTTCTACGTGATTTATGGCAACACTTAGCCTTTCCTTCTTTATTCGTGCACACTTAAAAATTTTCTTCCAAGTGGAGCCTTACTGAAGGTGGAATATATATGGGGAACAACAACGAATGTGCTTGCTGGGTTGAGGTTGACCTACTTCAATATTTTAATCAAACGGCGAGTCGAAAATTATAGAGGTAGAATGAGTCGAAAACTAAGAATAATATTTTTTTTAGTACGATGAAGGTACTAAAATAAGAACAGATTGCATTCGCAACTATAATATATTATACTTTTATAAATTTGTTTTGTTTAATTTTGGATATAGGTTTAATTTTTAAAATCCACCGCTATTTAAAGCGTCGGTAGAGTTTAAAAGTAATTAAAAAGTTGCGAACAGTCGTGGTGCAGGGGCACAAGCGTGCGGCTGTAAGAGCGATAGATTGTGGGTTCGATTCCCGCTGGAACAAATAAAATATTTTATATTTTCATATCCCTCGCTCTGCTAACGAGGACAACCGCGGCGTTAAGTTCCGCCATTCAACAGTCCAGAATGCAGCGGGAAGTGATGAAATGGAGAAAACGAAATGTCCTAACATTAGGTCCTTAATTAGCCGCTGCATACCCTGCTACCCTACCTGTTACACTACTCCAAAAAAAAAGTTGCAACAAATCCAACAAAAATTATCCAAATCTAAAAAAAATCTGAAAACAAAAACGAAATTTAAAAGAAAACTAAATGATTTCAATATTTTTTTTTTGCCTTTTAATTGATTTCGTTGCACTTCGTTAAGGCACCCCACCCCACCTGCGTTGTACAATCTAGACAATACTTGTTTATAAAAAAGGAATACTCTCTAAATTCACACAAAGTTAGGTGTTTAATTAATTTAAAAGCTTTGTAAAGACTTAAACAACGCAATCTTTTTGCCGGTGGACTTTTAAACGATTTAGTACGTCAGCCTGACGTTAAGCATTTTTAACTGTAGTAATTTCTTATTTTACATTACTTTTAATAGAAATGCAGAGATATATAATACTATTTATTGAACTAAAAAACATGAAAATATTTAGTTTGCTAACGTGGATTTATCTCTATAAGAGATCGCTTCCATCCCGCCAACCAAATTGGAAATGAATGAGTGACAATCAAATCTATACCAATCAAATAAACCATTGAGGCTATCGCGGCGCACCGTATCAGTGGGTGATTGTAAAACGCGACGATGATCGATCCTCATTTGTTCAGATCAGTCGTGGTGCAAGGGCACCAGTATGTGACTGTAAACGCGACAGGTTGTGAGTTCGATTCCCATCCGAGGAAATAAAATATTTTCATTTCTTCGTAAATAAAATATTTTCATTTCTTTGTAAATGAAATATTTTCATTTCTTCGTTCTGAAAGCGCAATGTTAAGTTCTGCGACTCAACACGCAATGTCTTCAAATTTCGGCGGATACTAGGGACTTTTTAATACTAGGCTCAATCTCAATCTACCTACCCTGTTACATGAGATCTACGTGAAGCCGACAAATACAATTCGTGTTCCGGCTCTGGTAACCGCGCTTTAAGTTCCATCACTAAACAAGTGTCCCAAATTTAGATAGAAAGTGGAGAACGAAGTGATTTGATACTAGGCAATTTCTCTTTACCCTACCGTGTCGGAAAAAGTATAAAGCTGAAAAATATTCTAATAAACATGATAGCTCATTTTAATACAGACATTGGACCTACGACAATTTCATATCAAACGAATCAAAAGGTGTAAGTTAACATACACCGTGTATTGTGGTTTTTAAAATCACTCAAATTTTTACTGTATCAATAAATGGTTTTTAAAATCACTTTAAGTTTTACTGTATTAATAAAAGCTTGCTATATATTTTTTATATTCGTGTTGTTAATTTAAGCACAAATAAAGTGACACTAATACCTTTAGAAGCTAGAAAAATCATTTTTCTCGCGATAATACTTATTACCATTTTCGCTACACACGTTATGTTTTTTGGCTAATGGTTTAAGGTGCAGTTCGAGTTACTAAATTTAAACGTAAAGTTATTATTTTCTTATAAAGGCCTAATTTACTTAGTATCTACGTTCGTTCAAAAGGGCCCAACGACGGAACGGATAGCGGAAGTCTCTTAATAGGGTCCCATTAGCTTCCTTTGGGTACGGAACTGTGTAAATATAAGAGAAAATGAAATTACTTTGTCATACATTCTTGTTGTTCATCATATATTTTTATATATACATACTTTATATATATAAGTTTTATTGGTCGGAACCTAATATGACTGCGAGCAAAGTTTTGTATTTCAATATACCTAAGCACTTTTGTTTTATTAAAGTTTCTAGCTCCCGATATCGCTGTTGAAGCTTATATATAAAATATATTTATGTGAAAATCTTGGAAATAATAAAAAAATAATGGCATTCAGTCAATAAACTTAGTAATAAATGATTCAGCTTTCTGCTAATGTAAACGAAATGTAAATAGATTTTGTAAATTAGTATTATTTTTATATAAAGTGATTGACATATATACGTTTTTTACATATTTCATACAAATACTTGCTTTTGCTTAAATAGATTTGAACCTGAAACCTGCTGTAAATAGCTTCAAAGATAATAAAACTAACTCAATAAGGACAAAAAAATACTATAGGAACATCGCCTTAAACCAAACTGAACTAACACTATATCTTAATGACGCATTATTAGATGCTAATGTGGACATGCTTTTACAATAAACATGCTCTTCCAATGTAAATTTGCTATTTATTGTCAGTTCATTTAAATATTACAGATAAAAAAGAGCGTTGGAAATTTAAAAAATGTTGTCAACACTCGACCTGGATGTGTCACTCCTTTAATGTATGATAATGATTTTAGAATTTGTGACTGTATTTCAATAGTGAATAGTAATTTGTTAGAATATCTATATTGTGTGAGTTTGTGGGGTTAATATTGTTTTTAAATGTATTAAGTAAGCTGGCGCTGTAGAGTAGTCGGTGTGAGGCGCTACAATGAAGAGAAGCTTTAGGTTAGGTACTTTTCTCATGCTTTTGGCATACTTAAATAATGATAAAAGTTTTACTTTTCTTGGGAAAGTTACAAATAATGTTTATAAAAAAACTTTTTGTCATTAATAGGAACGGAGAGTATAAAAGAAATAATCGAAAAACTTCTCTGATCTATTTTATAACATTTTTACAATAAATATATCCACTTGTCCACGCTGTTCTAACAAATATCCCTAAGATATCGGTTCGCATTTTAAATGGATAGAACTTGAGTTAAATTTGTCTTTGAAATCTAAAGAATACAATGCAAGCTAAAAGGCTGCGTTCTTACAAAATAAGTTTAAGCTTCAAAAAGATACAGCGCAATACGCCGTAACAAGCTTTGGTAAAATGTCCCATAAAGCGTACATAATAATGATCGTAACATAACTTAGGTTACGTCAGTCCACTCTATGTAGAGATAAGGAAAAACAAAGTAAGCAAATAAGAGCAGAACTTGGAATGAACGTTTTTATTTCTCTTAAAATATGTTAGAAAATTTTCCAAATTGGTCCTTCTATTTTCGTTCGTTGAAAAATGTTTCTTTGAATGAGATCTCAATTACAAATCTTGCGTTGGTTTCATGCAATTTACTCGAAAATGGTTTTAAGTTTTTATTTTATTTGGTTCTTTATTTATAAATAAGATTTAAGACATTAATAATGGTATAAACTTTAGATAATTTATATACAATTAATACTTGATTAAGTAGATACTGAAACTGGTGACGAGATGCGCGAAAAAGCGCCAAATTCTGGAGGCATTGCGTATTGACTGATAGAGTCAATGCCTCCAGAATTTGGCGGAACCTAGGGAACGAAGTGTTCCCAGGTTCCTTCTATCTACCACACTATGTGTGTGACACGTGATGCTACATTAAAAACAGTATGTAACAAATTAACATAAGTATTATATTAAACGTATTCCACTTTCAGCTCTCGAACCATTACCCGTATAATCGTAATGTGACTTCTTAACTATAAGAAAACCATCTTGCAACGAGAACCGAGGTACCAGGACAGGACAAAGTAGCAAGAAGCAACTAAGTAGGTCGTACGTATTCAAGTTTCGTTGTAGAACGTAAACTTGGGTGGACTTTGGTAATTGAGGTAAATATACTACATGTGTTAGGTTATGTCATGTGATTAAATCTAGGAACATTTATAATTTATAATTAATATATGAAAATCGAGATGGTAGAGTTCAAAAAAGATTTCGCACTGGCAGTAGCTTTACGCTTTTTCCACATAGAAGGATAGAGTGGTAAGACACTCCGAATTGAGTATATGTTCAAATTTAATATAGGGATAAAACAGTATTGAATCACTAATCAACCAACCAACGCAACTCTATATCGCAAAGTGGAGATTAACAGAATATAGCAGAGCATGTGAAGATTTTTCACATCTATCTATTATTTTTGTTTGTATGTTTCTAAATGAAAAACATTTTATTAAATGAACATAATAAATTATTATTGACTCAAGAAACTGTAATAAGTAATAAAATTCGATCCTACGGTCTTATAACAACTAAATAAAATCTATCAACAATAACCAAAAAATATACAATTCATACCAGTCTATGTAGTAATAATAACTGCAAATTACTACAGCAATAATATGAAACTTCAGCCTTATATAAGAGATCAAGTAGGTCGTATGAATTCAGCCTTCGTCTTGGAACGTGAACTTGGACTTGAATTTTGGTAATTGGTACAATGCTACGTACATACGATATTACGTTATCTCCATTATAATAATCAGAGCAACCTTATTTTATAAAATACGTTTGTAGTATTTGCTTAAGTTTATTTTCTTTCTTTTTATATTAACAAAAATCTGATATGATTTTCAATATTAAATAATGAATTAGAATCTAGTATGTCTTACAGGAGACGCACTTTTTCACTATGTTGCGACATAGAATCTCTTTTTTGACATCCGTGAAAAGGAAGCCAAGGGCAGACATCGGCCTCCTATAAAACACAGTAACGTTGTAAAGGCCAATAGGGCGAACAGCCCTATAGTAGGTACCTAGTTTTTGTTTAAAAAGAAATAGCTAACGTTTTCCCCCTGCAAAGACATCCTGTTAAGACGTTCCGTTCCTCACTTTTCTCCCAATTTTCGGGAGAGCGGCAGCGTATTGAATAGCGAAACGTAACGAAGCGCTATGTGCCAGATGTACCTCTACTGTTGTTAAGATAAGAAAATGATAAAAAAACATTAATTCCCTCAAGTGGAAATCGAACCCACAACTGTATCCCGCACACAACAGGGTAGGCAGACGGAACCTAGTGTTAAGACATTCGGTTCCCCACTTACCGCCGAATTTACGAAGAAATGAAAACATTAATTCATTCCCTCTAGTGGGATCGGACTCACAACCACCATGCTACAGTCACACCCTTGTGCACTTGTGCCTAGACGGTTCCCCTTAAATTTTTACTAAATAAATTATCACAAAAACCTTGCTCTTAACTAAATTCGATACAAATCTATAAAGCAGCACAAAACAGAGAATTACAGAAAAAGTAAAACACACTCGAAATACCACAATAAAATACCAATTAACAAACACACTTAGTGTTTCGAGATTAAACGTAACGTTTTAATTGAGAACTATCCCGTTGGAACGGAATCCTATGAAACAAACCTTAATCTCTCCTTCAAGCCGAATGCAATACAAAAAAACCTGTTTGAAAGCCTCAACGTTGTTTCCGGCTAGAGATTGTTAAATGAAAATCAGCTTTATCTGTGTACAATTAAGCTTTAAAATTGAATGTCTGTAATGTTAAATAGAAAATGATAGCTTAACTAAATTGAACCTTATTCTTTAAGCACTAAAATATAATTTTCATTGCGTTCACCTGTAACTAACGCACGGGTGGTAAGGTGTAAATGTAATACGTTTCTGATGGTTTTTTAATTTAGTCTCGTGTGAAACTCCTGCGCACTAATAGACACATTATGGCTGATTGTAGAATTCAAACGATTTTTTTAGCTACACGCTTCGATAAGTATGTGATAATCGTGTATTATGATATGTTAAGTAAAAATGTTTATATTTCGTAGTTAGGTATTCTAATTTGGTGAACACAATTCAAGGACATAGGTTCGATTTCCGGTTAATGTAAATATATATGCAAATTAAGTAGTATAATTATAAATGTATTCGTACATTAGTACATAGTACAGTGTTTTGGTAAATATCAGTTAAATTTATACCTTTAGTTTCTTTGTTCGTTACATGATTACTCCATTACCTGAAAATAAAAAAAATTAAATTAATGAAGTTATTAATGTGTCGTGGGTTCAATTTACACTCGGAGGAATTCATTATTTTCATTAACTCTTTCTACTCTGGTAAGAGACAAGACTTGACTTATAAAATGTTAATGTGTAAGTAGATCTATAATTTAGACATACATATGTTAAAATTATAATAGTATTGGGCCAATAAGAAAATTTAGCAAGATTATTTTATTAAAATTAAAGTTTAATTTAATTTTCACCTACAGATGCTTTTTAATAAACTCTTAAATTGAACTAGAAAAATAAATGTGTCTTTAAAAGTTGAAACGTTTCTTTTAAATTTTATACTTAAATCTTACTTAAGCAAAATCCATCTAACTTAACGCCTTTGAAATTTTAAAATGTAGCTGTTAAGTGTATAAAGTAATTTTGCCAAGATCGAAAGGCAATGAATTTACAAGGGAAGCCCTAGGTCAGGTATCTGCACTTGAGTGGATCGCAAACAACTGTGTTTACTTGCGAGATTGGGGATTACGTCTGTTCGACGGTGCCTGCTTGGAAATCGGAATTCGTTTTAAGACTAGGCCATGATTTTATCGCCTGCACTAAAAATATCAAGCCAAATGGGAACAAACGGTTCAAAAATTAAATTTAGAAAAATTTTACTCATATTACGTTGTGAAAATGTATTTTTATTAGTATATGATTTGTATTTTTGAAGGTACTGACGCTTTGTGGGTTGAGTAAGGTCGGTTTTATTAATTTTAAGTTAATATTTACTGTAGTTTTAAAAGGACACAGAGGGTCGTACGTCAATTCTTCATCCATTTAATAACATTGCATTACATTAACTGAATCTAATACAAATAAAAAAAATTGTAGATTACAATTGACTTACCACAATACAAAAACAATTTTGAACACAAAATATATGGTGATTAGAAATGTTTGTGTAATCTTTGCCTAACCAACAACACACGGCACTTAAGATCAAACTTTAAATACTAGTTCAAAGATTTAATAACAATCTAAGATTAAACATGCTGCAATGTCTCCAAACTTTAAAAGGCAAAAAGTGGGGAACGAAAGTGTTTTAATAGCAACAAAGTGTCTTACCAATAGGTTTCCTTGCCTACTCTGCTATGTGTATAAGATACAGCGTTAAACTGAAAAATTAAACAAACAAGTATTTATTTTGACACTATTACTAAATATAATATTTAAGTTATATGCAAATATTAAAACAAACGCTTAAAAGCAAAGTTATCATTCACAAATAGAAATGAAAAAGGGGAAAAATCACAGAACAATTCGATTTAGAAAACACTGTTGAAAACAATAATTGACTCAAAGATGAGTCTTTCGGGCTGACATTTAAATGGGAAAAAAACGTCAATTAGACCCGCGTCAAAACGAAAGTAAATATTAAATAAAGAGATCAGAACTCAGTTGCCATTAGATCAGAATGTGCTAGTTTACTAAAAGCCGCCTGATCGAGCCCGACACTTTTCAACGCTAATATTTGAGAAGAATTTTAAGGTTTTATCGACGCCATTACGAACGAAACTACGCGCCGTGAAGTTGCAATCGATTTTTTAAACTCACAGCGGTTTTGTACCTGAATATCTTATTTACTATCTATATTTTAAAGCTTTTATGTGAAATTCATTTTATAGGCCAAGTTCTGGCCAGTAAAAAAATGTGTTTTAATTGAATGATCATCTCATCTATAACGTGGAAGTGATAAGAGTATGACTGAACTTGATGGTAGTAGATTACAATTTAGCTCGAGAGAATTTATTAACTAATACAAAAATGTTTATTTACGTCAGCACAAAAAAAATATATAAAACACATTTCATCTAGACGTAACATATACTTGCAGGCGGATGCTAAATCATAATAAGAAGGAACTCTTAAACGCGAGTTGGAAATAAACAAATGTAGGGGAGAGGTGGCATGAAAGAGCCAGTTTACTAAACGAAGCAAAAAAATATACTTTTAATTAAAGAAAATAAGCTTTTTTTCTCTCAAATTATTATTCATTTATTAAACTAGATAATTTCATACGAAATAAGCTTTAAATACAATAAAAAAGCAATAAAATATTAATTTTAAAAATATGTGTCATTTGGCTCTTTCATAACATTTCGGTATTGAAAGAGCCACCAAAAGTTATGAAAGAGCCAGTCTTATATTATGAGATGTAATAGTGAAAATTATGCGAAATATTAACAATGCACTATTAAATAAAAACAATTTAATAATCCTTATTAAAAAGTAATATTTTTTTTAATTATATTAATCATTTTAAGTAAATAACTCTAACAATCTCATGTTATTTAAACCAATCATATTATATTAAAAAAATCAAATCAGCTTCACGCTGTATCCCGCACACAGCAGGGTAGGCAGAGGGAACCTAGTGTTAAGACACTCCGTTCCCCACTTTCCGCCGAATTCTGGAGACGTTGCGTGTTGAGTGGCAGAACTCTGAGAAAATGGAAATATAACTTTAAGTAAATATTTCATCTCCTCGAGTGGGGATCGGACCCACAAGTCACAACCAGTCGGTTTTACAGCACACTTCATGCCGCTGCGCTACGACTGGCCTCCATATTATATTATTTTATTTATATTCTTTTTTTTATATTTTAGAGGCGGATAGTTCTTTTATTAATAAAAATCACGAAAATGAAACTAAATAATAAATTAATAGTATCTTCTCAAAAACAACATACTTAAATTATGAGATCTTTTTTTTTTAAATTAAATTAGCTTCACGCTGTATCCCGCACACAGCAGGGTAGGCAGAGGGAACCTAGTGTTAAGACACTCCGTTCCCCACTTTCTGCCGAATTCTGGAGGCATTGCGTATTAAGTGGCAAAACTCAACGCCGCGCTTAACCTCGACAACAGAGCGAAGATATGGAAATATAAATTTAAGTAAATATTTCATCTCCTCGAGTGAGGATCGAACCCACAACCAGTCGGTTTTGCAGTCACACCTCGTGCCGCTGCGCCACGACCGGCCTCTTTTTTTTTAAATATTGCTTCATGCAATCATCACTATTTTTATTTGTATTGGACTTCGTTTTGCTTCAATCTACCTTTTTTTTTTACTTCAGCCAATATGATAGAATCAGACGAATTCGGGTCTGAATTTTCTTGGTTTATTTTCGAGTTTTTTGGGATCAGACTTCTCTATAATGAAATATCAGTAGCAAATTATTTAATAATGTTTATTAAGAATGTATATTTATTATAATTATAATTAATTTTAAAAAATCTAATTCGGGGTCATGAAAGAGCTGGTTATGAAAAAGCCATCTCTTTCAAGGCCCATCCACCCGGCTTTTTCATAACTTATTCTTTAAAAAAATATAACCTTCAAAATCACAACGATATCAAAACTTTTGAAATTCAATTTTAATCCAGTTACACGGCCAAATATATACATAAACTCGATCCACAATCCAAGTACCTATATTTGTTTACAATGAAACACTAAAAAACAACTGAAATGAGGTAAAAAAGTTACTTTTGAGTGCCAAAAACTTCAACTCGACATATCGGCGTCCGTTGGTTCCGAAGATGTGTAAATTTTTTGTGGGTGATGGGAAATATGTGTTGCCATTTATAAATAAAATATTCTATCGAGTCCGTTCCTAAACTACTATAATATTGCAGGTGGCTCTTTCAAAACCTGGCTCTTTCATGCCACTTCTCCCATAGATGACTTCAAGATGATAATTTATGTATTTATAAGAATATTTTTTATTTAAAAAAAAATATATGGGGAATCTAATCCAAACAATTATGTACCTATATCTTATGATATTATGTACCTATATCTGACAATATATGTGTCCCATGATGTAATATTTTTTTTGAGAAAATTAATCAGCATCATCATTACTTTTGTTCCAAGGTACATATCTTTACCACCCGAACAAAAAAAATAAAAATAACAGTACAAGCATTACAATTATCTGGTAAACGTCTAGCAAAGTAAACAGAATGAAAGGCAATACCGTATTGATCCTATATAGGTTAAATGTAGGAAAGTCTCGTGTTTTATTGTTCAGAAAGAATCGAATACGTCAACAATGCGCGTCATTGTGAAGGGACAAAGCAATTTGCTGAAGTGGTCACGCCTCCCCTTCACCCTGTGAGATAAGGCACATCTTTATCAGGGAGCATGTTTTTTTTTTGTACATAATATCATTCTTGTTCTGTTTCTTCTGTTACACGTGCGTAGAAAGATTTTTTAGTGAAGTACTCTTGTAAGTCGTAGATTTTTATTTGTGTGTTTTAGCGTAATATGTAGGTATGTTATTTAAAAATATATTTTGTTACGTTTAAATAAATAACAACCAACACGTTTAAACACGCTAGTAGCAGATTAATTTATTTTAAAAAAATCTATGTATATGAGGGAATATGAGGTAGACCCTGGTAAAAGCCGGGATTAATGCCAGGAAGAAGAAGATCAATGAATATATTTATTAGACGGACAAACAGAAAGACCAAGATACAGACACAAAAATAAAAAAAAAAGGTTTTAGTCTCGTGTAAATAACTATAATATACACTTGAAAAACACAGTTATTTTCAATCAAAGAAGACAGAAGCTTCAAATTTATATATATATATATAGATAATCTATCAAATCATTTAAAGACCTAATTCGATCAAACGAAAAGAAAATCAACACTACGGAATCTCACAACAGCTATTAACTATTCTAATACAAATAGCATTTAAAATAGAGTTAGTCATCAGTCACCAACTGTATCACCAAATTTTACGTTTAAACAACTTCCTCACGAACGTCTTTGGGGTATTCGGTGTGTCTATTATTAGCTCCTTTGAAAACAAAAACAATATATTACGTTGATGTTTATTAAAGTCCACAGTTTGTTAAGGTTGTATTGTCCAAATATTTCATATAAGACTAAATGCTCCCAAAATTTCATTTCAATCAATTTGACTTTCTTCTATGTCTATATATATTCTATCTATATTTTTGTGATTTTATAGAGATAATCCTTTATAATTCACTTCACTCTTCATTTTTCACCTTTTTCGATACCTCAAGTGCTTATACCAGTAAAAATGGTTAGTTTATGCTTACATTGAAACTTCCACAACCTACCCATACATGTGTATATGTGTATATAGGCTGTCAACATCGCAACGTTCTCAGGCACGCAGAAAGGGAACGTAAGCAATTCGAAAGAGCCGATGAAAGCACTCCTATACTACAGGGCTGTCAGCCTTAATGGAGCATTGGCTTCGTTCTTTAAAAATATGTTACATTTACGTTTTAGATACCATATTCGTTAAAGTATTAAAAATACCGTATAACATGATTGTACGTATTTCTTTTATTTATCAGACATTTCGTACAAACTGTAAAACAATTGTTTGAGAAAAAAATAATGTTTCTGTAGCGGAGTAGTCAAAGATAAACTGATATATTTATAGTGGGGATTTTGCACATTCAATTTTATAAAGCAGATGAGTTGTATTTTGTCATATACGTTCCAAAAAACCATGTCATCTTACTATTAAATAATTATATTTTTTGATACGACGAAAAATGTTCACCATTCGAATGTGTTATTATTACACGTATAGTCTTATCATAATTCTTATGTCTACGAACCAATATATAAAATTCAAATAGTTTTTTTTATCCATCAAAAAATCTATAAATCGTTAGGGGATTAATTTCTATGTACAAAGAGATTTTTCACTTAAAATTGCGTGGATGTTAGCGCTTGTCATGGATTATGTAAGACAATGTTATTGTACCTTAATCTTGTTTACATTTTGTTTCTAGTAAGTGTAATTTCGTAATTACAACCAAATAAAATACTCTACTTATATTGTCAATATTTGCTAATATTACTATTGTTTTTTTTAATATTTGCTACGAATTCGTACCCTTACGGATCATCAGATACACAGCCTGCTGACAGGGGAGGAAAACGGAGTCTTAGTAATAGGGTTCCGTTTCACCATTTAGGTACGGGACACTAAGAAGTTATAATTTGCTATAAAAAGCACATACGACCCTTGGTCCTTTACATCCTTTTATATTTCTGTTCAGTTGTGTTACAGTCACATTGGATTATTAGAATGAAAGAATAAAGAGCGCCTGCCCTTGTGTATGGTATTATTAGGAACCTTAACCTAAATAACCTACGTATAATAAAATGTTACATAGCGTTATAGTTTGTGACTATTATGTCTACACAGGGGCCTTAAATATGCCCTATAATATACTCTACGTCGTTTGATGGTTTGCAAAATCTTGCGTTTTTGATCCTGGCATTACTATGCCCAGGTACGAAGGTTTTGAATGTCGAGGTCCTCCTCGACATTCAAGATTTTATCAGGCCAATATTTCTTAAAAAAAATTCTATAATCCCGCTTTTTAAAGGTTTTTTTTTCTCGTTTTTTGAGATCCTCTATTATGATCAACAGATACAATATTTTAAAACAAACTCTTTCATCAAAGACAACAAATATTGCTATATAGTATACACTTTTGTGACACTAACGATTATATCTTACTTTCTTTGGATGAAAATGCATCCTTAGTACAAAGACTAAGGATACTTATGTACCTACTTGCTGCGGTTGCAACATTGTCTCTTTCACGCTTGTTCATTCTACTAATTACTGATAAATCTATTGTTGTGTGCCTTAAATAGGATTAGATAAAATTTTTCTTCATGATTAAATGTATCCGTAACGTACTTTATTCATAATTAATTCATTTCAAAGAAAGATTTGCATTTTTTTGCTGTTCACTCTGTATTCCTTTATAATAAATAATCTACTATTATAAGATCATGACTGTATTATAATATAATAATGTGTGTTTAAATATAAAGAACATATAGAAAAAAGTTTCATACAACACGTTTCATTTTAAGTAATGTATATCTAAGCTTGCCACAATATGATATAATCTAAAACCTAACAAGCAAATCTGCAAAGCCTCGTGTTATAGAAATTTTACTGCAAAATACATTGTTTCTTAAGTATAAGAGTTCGCTGCGGCTGTGAAATTCCCTTCTGAGGGCATCCACCCCACTCATTAGGCGATAATTCCATTGAAACTGACAAGTGTTGCCAAGCCGTAATGAGCACAAGACGCATTTGACTGAAGTGATTTTAAAAATCACTTCAGTCTTACCTAGATTTCTTGGTCATTTCTAATTTTAAGACTAGATTTTAACTTTATAACGAATTTATTAAATCTTAGTGATGAATTTTGATAATTTTACAAACAAGTACTCAGAAAATCAAATGCTGTCAATATGCTTCAAAGCAAAGATATCAGAAAAGTACATATTAAAAACATGCATATGTTTCCGAGTGAATTTTTAACCCATAAGCATTGTCTAAGTGAGACATTTATCAGAACATAAAAAAAATTGCATAAATCATTTGATTTTAGTAGAAAAAAAAATCTGCATCATAAATAAACGAAAGAAAGTTAAAAAAAGTCAAGTTATAGAGAAAAAAATAAAAAATAGATTTATGTGATTCAAAATATTTTCAGATCAAGTAGATACTTACAATTGACATACGACACGGGCAAATATGCGAATATGTTTGCTTTTAACAATTGCTACACGCTCGAGTTAGCAGTATTAATGACTAAGTTGCATTCCATCATAAAATGTAACATTATACGGTACAGGTATATGATACATACATCTATTGACAGCTCTAAGGTTTATCTATTTAAATTATTACATTTTTAATTTCTAGCCATATTTTTTTAAAAATCTATAATCTCTTTTGTAGATAATTTCATCTGTATATCTGTAGATAATTATTAACCTGAAGAAAATTGTAATATTGATCCTGAGGATTGAATTTAAATTCTATATAGGCGCAAAAATAAAATGGTGTGTTTAACGTTAAAATTTTCCCAATTCGATCGGTCGTATGCAAATATGTGTTATATAATTACTTATATGATGCAATCCTATAATAAAAAAATATTTATTAATACTAACAAATTATAATTTAAAAATGAACTTTCATTTTAAAAATTAAATGTAGCTGAGCTTTAAATAATTAAGCTTATACGAGCTTTTCTTTTCATATGAAAAATTGGATTTCATGCGAAAGTGGAGCCAAGGTTGCTTGGAAATAATTCATAGTAATTTATACAAAAAAATATTTAATTATTTTGACTTTACAGATGTTTTTTCCGGTTTGGTTACTTTTGTAATTTAATATGGTTTTTTTACTTTTATTTATGTAAAACAAAGTGTTATAAAAAAATCTAACAAAATTTATTATATTAACGTTTCTCATACTAGTCGTTGTATGACACTTATATTTCAAAGATTTCATTCACATAACATGTAGCAGTAAATCAAAACCATTTTAATGGACATATGTCATCTATCCGAGAAACAAATAATTATTAGGAAAGTTTTTCCATTTGTAAAATATATTAAAGATGTCATTTTACAGTTTTATCTAATGTTAATTATTAGAACACAACCATTCGGATTTGAACCTTGGCCGTCCGCCAGAGCTTTGATAGATTGTCATGCCGTGCTTTTGACACGGTAGTAAACAGAAATAAATAAACCGAAGTTACCAAGCATATTTCGGATATACGATTTTATTTCGGAGTTTTATTGCTTTCACGTAACATTAGGTTTGCCTGTTATTGGCGACAAATTAGGTTAGTTTCGCTGAGCCATTCTCAACGTTGTTAGGTTTATTTATTATATTTTGTTTTACGCTTATTATATAATAGCTTGGTCTAGGACAGGTTTTATTGGTAATTGCTATTTGATATAATTTAGATGGTTTATGGTGATGGCTTTTAAGTGTAAAGTTTAGTAAACGAATTATAATTTAAATTTTCCAAGTGTGTCACTTAGCAATAGTCTAAAGTTTTAAAGTCACGTTGAATTATGTTAAATTAATTTGTAACATTGTTTGCATTCTGAAACAATCATAACACAAATCTTAAACAGTTAAAATATTTTTGTTTGCTTTTACGGAAACAAAATATAATATGATGATGATGATAAGCAGTTTACAACTAAAAGCAACTTTAAAAACATGCCAAAGTCTTACTAAAAGCATTTTCAACATTAAACCCCATTTTGTAGGTCATTCAAAAATTCCACAATTCATTTCATTGTAGCTGTATCAGAGCTCCATTACAATTTACATTCAAAGTTCTCCAACGCAGAATAAGCCGCGAGCGCTAGTTACAAACATAATACCAGAAGTACTATCATTTCGCACAACTATTTCGGTACCCACAAAATTTTCATTGAAACTTTGCCTGTAGCTATCCTATTTTTTGCGGCAACCTACGTACGTATATAGCTTAATATTCCTAAGTACGGAGCATAATTCTACTCGCCCTTTAGGGAAATAAGTTCTTTACAGTGGCCTTGCTCGTTTTGGAGGAAGGCTTTTACAAAACGACTATAACGAAGCCACACGGTCGACGGTCTATTTTGTTTGTAGGTTGATCCTAAAAATTAACAAATTCAATTTAGTTGGCGTATATTTAGTTTGGTTAAATTGGTAAAGGTACTATATTGTTGCTTATCTACATGTTGACACCACATTTGCACTTAGTCTAGTATTTTATATAAAATTTTAGTTGCAGTCCGCTTTTACTCAAGGCTGCTAGCTTTCATCGAGATTATAAGTTTGCGCTACATATCGCTGCACTTTACTTGTTTAAACACGAGAGGAAAATATATTTAAAATACATAGATTTTTGTATATAATATATTTTTTAGCTTCACCTGTATCCCGCAAATAGCACAGTAGGCAGAGGAAATCTATACGCAAGTGTCAAGACACTCCTTTTTCCCTCTTGCTGCTGAATTCTGAGGCATGCATGAGCGCGTTAAGTGGCGGAACTCATCGCCGCGCTTTGCCTTGTTACTAGAACGAGAAATGTCAACACTAAGTATTTATTTCATTTTTCCGAGTGGGCATCTAACCCACAACCTCCATGTTTACAGCCTTTTGGCACCAGGCCACGATGGTCTTTTTTATATTCTGCATATATATAAACAATTAAATTAACAATGTAATTCTTTGTTCATCTTGGTAGGTCTATTAATTAACATACATACATTCATGTAATACTCCATTTTGCTGCTAAATTGCGGGCTGGCCTCAAAAATGAAAAGACCTTAATTATAAATTATTCCCACGAGGTTATTTTGATACACTTTCTTTGCAGAGGTCGCATGTACGATTAAATACAATTTCGGCCCCCGAGAGCCCTCTAGCACATCCGGGAAGCCTAGTGACTTCCGGCACCCGACTTCCGTTAGGATACCGCGTTATTTCATACTTTTTTCAAGTGGTCCTTTTCAGAGTCTTTTTGTCCAAAAAGTTGGGGAAACGTTGTGAAAAAGTAATGTTCTACGGAGTGAATGGAATTTTATTTGAAAATAGAATTTTTCTGACAATGTCTGTATTCGTGTCTGAAATAAGAATAAAAAAAAATCGAGTTTGTACTTTGCAGATTCTTCATCTTTCATCTTGGTAATTGTATTTTATTAGTACCTCTGTAGTACTTGCAATTTCCAACAAGAAATGTGATGACTTTCGACGTTTAAGCATTAAAAAATATCTAAAGTAGGTAACTACAACTATTAAAATATACAAAATAAACTACAAGCAAGTCTCAACTAGAATAATACCAACACTAAACAATAACAAATAGGAAGTGTATTAATTAGGAGAAAACAAACTTTCATAATTCTCTAAAAAGATAAACTGATGATGGATTAACGAACCAAAATTTTCTGTTCGAAAACGTTAACACCCGAACTGTTTTGTTCGGCTGCTTCTCATCTGTTCGGAGCAAACAAAGACCCGACGTCTATTTTCCGATTAACCAACCTAACTGTTCAAACGTTAATCTAACTGTAATCTTTAACTCAAAGGAATAGGAACCACAATAACACAATATACTGTTTTTCAACGGAATGATACAATGGTTATGCTATTTGACCTGTTTGCAAGTTTTTCAACTTTCGACTCTATGCCGGTGAAAAAAATGGAACTCAATGTAATATAAACAGAGTGCCACATGGTTGTCTAGTTAACATAATATATGAAGAAGATTGTTTAAAAAACATCCCGTCGACAGACATTAAGTGCGTATCGGTATGGACGTGTCGACTTATGTTTATTCGTGATTTATTTTAAGCTCCCCACGCTTCAATAACTGATACATGAATGATTGTTTAGTTTTAAAATATATTTGCCTTTTTCGCTTAGATTTTTTTTCTAAATCAAAAAATAAAAATAAATCAGGACTTCAAATGTAATTAAATCTTTATCTATTTTTCGAAACAATAGAGATTTCATTGGAAAAGCCTTCGGACAGGCGTATAAATCTTTAATTATCAAGATTGCGTGTACCTTCTAACCTACGAATAACAAGATACAGATAAAATAGTTATGCAAATTTAGTCTAGTCCGTGCGAAACATTTGGTGCAGCGAAATTTCAACGTGAAGTTTAAGGTTTGGTGCCAACAATCGACGAGCAACGATGCCTATTATGTAAGTTAAATTAAAGTCACTACACAAAGGAAACTGAAGCTATATTAATAATTTACATTGAACAGATTTTTTAGAAAACGCTATTTCTGATACACTTGAGATTGAGAGCTCACCTGACAATCTAAATAAACAAAAACAAAATTTCAATTTGAAAGACTTAAGTAACCCTCGCCGTCCGGATCGGAACGGGTCTCAGCGTAAATCCCTCTTTGATCGACTTCTCAAGTACCTTCGAGTGATTCCCTTTAGTTTCGTAGGTTTAGGCATTCAGGACGCATGTTCTTCGTCCTTTCCTTAACACCTACTACTTTTTTCTTGAACATGTTAGACAGGGCTCGAACTTTACATAAACGAAATTGGTTGGGTCCCAAAATGATCAGCCGATTTACGTCAGAGCATATAAATCCTCTACTTATTTGAAATACGATATTTGGAGAATTTAATAGAAAGATACAGCTAAATTATGATAACTTGGTATCAAATGTCAGTTGTATTGAATTTTATGTAGCTATATCATTTCGATCCCTATTAAATTCTAAGAATAAGAAAACTCTTTTTCACACACTCAATGAGAAATGAGTTGAAAGATGAGAAATGCCATCGTAACGCCGTTCAGAAGCGATTGTGCAGGCAACGATTGTGAGTCTCTCGTTTTGGTTCTCCGTCGGAGGAATGTCAATATTTAAAATATCTTTCTTTCACGCGAGCTCTTTAGGCAAAGTGCATCGTTAGACCCTGCCCTCCCAATATGCAATACCTTTTTGTAGAGCATAGTAAAATAGGAGTGAGCTGTCACTATGTTACTGTGCTATGTGACATATGAAATATACATAAAGATATACAAAAATAACAAAATTTACCACACGTTTAAATAAAAATTCGGTCTAGATAAGTTTCAAGAATGAAAATTAAGAATTAAAGCTAATATAGCACATATCGATAACTGGCCGATGAGATGAAACGACTAATAAAAACGGTGCTGGCGGTGCGATATAAAATCGCTCGTATCGGTATCGGGGAATAAAGGAGCCTCGTAAAAGTTGCGGTGTTACATAAAAAATAATTAATGCTGCGGAATGCTGAGAATACTAAATGCATAGATTTTGTTTGCCATAAAAATTAATTACTTAATGTTGTGGAATTTGTTAAGTTTATATAAAAGTTGTTTGTTATTTTTAAGCTTTGTGGTTTGTGTTGTTTAATTTTGATTATTTGTGTCGTGTTTAGTGATTAATTGTGTAAAAAGTGGCATTAAATATACAATGTTACAATTTAATCATCAAAACATCCTTCTGAGGTCATATAATCACAAATCAGGATTAGTAATGTCTTCGGTGTGTTCTCTCATAGCTTGTTCAGATAGTTATTGTTACAAAAAGTGCTGTCAGGTACACAGTAGTAAAATATGTAGGTTAATGATTATTTCTTTATATTGCATTTACTCATTACGAATCCATTAACAATGAGTTACTCAAGTGCTTTAAGCGATTGAAGATGGTCAACCTTTAACCCGCTGTGTTGTGGGCGTCTGACGTGCCAAGTGTCAAATTAATGATCCGAAACAGTGAAACGCTGTGGCCCCATTCTAAGATTTCTTTTAGATGTCTAGTCTCGGTACAACTTATGCGATAGATGCTGGTTGGGTTTTCGCTGCCAAGATTTTGTTATGCTTTAGAGATTCACTTTTTGTGATAATATGTTCCAGTTGACGCCGTCGTGGCGCAGTTGATATGTACCATACTGAAAGTGATGCTTTTAAATTGTAATATTTTTTTCATATACTGATAAGATACGTACTTCGTTTCTCAGTTATCGCTCAATTTTTTTGACGTTGCGTAAAAGGTAATTTTCGCCTAAAAATCTCTAAGTTATACTGCTATAGTTTCTGTTACCTAAATATCATTGCAATATAAAAATATATATATTTTTATTACTAAAAACTAAATATAAACTAAATAACAGGCTATATTAAGACATCCGCTTTCAGTTTAACATTCAAAGTATGCGCCATTATGTAACAGATGGCACGGCGATAATCTAATCGCTACAATGCGTCTTGAACTTTTGCATGCGGTGCGTTTAAAAGCAATTTGTACTTGTCATTTGTGAAGCAAAGCTGTGTTTAAATCATTAATATCATTATATTCACTTACATAATCATTATATTTTAAATTATACCATTATATAAATTTTGGAAATTTTATCAATCATCATTATCATATTATTTGTATTTCTTTTAGTTTAATGATATGTGATTTTTTATTTAATACATAATGTACACCGCTTATATTGGGCTGAATTTGGCTTGATGGAAAAATATCTTTGGGTTCGTGTATGCGGGTTGGGGCTAATGGATCAAAATTTAACATTTCCTTATTCAAAGCTTAGGTATTATTATTACTTAGTTTTATGTGTATAGTGCATTGATTTAGTCTATATACTTTTTATTATTAATCTATTGTTGTTAATAAAGAATGAAATAAATAAAAAAGTCCATATCAAATAGTTCTTCATAATACAGGACAATCAAGTGCATAGACCCATCCATCTTTCTTTTGTTTTCTAGAATTTCATTTAAAGCAGATTCAAGATTACTTGAACCGTCTGGAACAATAGATGACTTTCAATACGTATTCAGTTTTAGGGTTTATTCGAGGACTTAAAAAGAAATCCTTATAACGCTATTCTATTGTTTAAATGTCCGTTTCATGCAGACGTCTGTGATTCAATATGAAAGACGAACAGGCCCTTATTGCTCAAATCAAAAACATTCATATATAGTAGTCTTACTTGGGATCTTATATTTTTTATTAACACGAATTAATGTTATAGTTACTTACTAAGAAAATATATAAGAATTTGAACGTAGCGGGATTTGAACCCGCGCCTCGATGAAACGCGCTCAGACCAACTAAGCCATACATTCATAAGTTCAAAGAGGCGCGGGTTCAAATCTCGCTACGTTCAAATTTTTATACGTTTTCTTAATAAGTTTCTTCCTTTCCTAAGTGTGGAATAACACTTAAAAAATGTAAAAAAACTAAAGTTATTACTGAGAAGCATAAAAAGACAGATAGATAACATAAAATATTGGGTGTATAATAAAAGTCACAAATAAAATAAAAATTATTAAAAAATACATTTGCAAGGATTGTAAGTGATATTGTATAATTCAGTAGAATAAACTAACAGAAGATATAAACTGAAATATAGAAAACTCTATAAGCAATACAAATAAGATGAAGAAATAATAAGCTTAAAGATCAAAATTCAAGCAAAGTAGTGAAAAGTTGGGCTTATATATATATAGGAAATAGACGATAATTAAAAGTGAAATGCACGAATTTCTTTGCCGAGTCCATTCTGCTTACAAAATATTTAAGTATTTTAAAAGACAAGTAGACGGGTAAAGGTGTTGAGTGTTGCTATTTTCTTCACTAACTATTAAGTATATTAGGTAATAACGTCAACACGAAGTTTGTAAAACTCTTTGATTTTATTATACCTGAAATTCTAAAGAATAGGTGATTTTAAATATTTAAGTAAAGATTATTTTTCAAATCCTACTAACAAATTCAAAAGACAAAAACTTTTGAATTTGTTAGTAGGATTTGAATCTGCACATCTCGAACTCAAAAACTCTTAAGCGATTAAACTCCATATTATGTGCTCTACGTCAATTTCTACACGGTTTTTACAGTTTTTGGTAGTGGTGTATTCGTAGATTTTAATAAAGCATTGCTTTTTAAAGACTATCAGTAAAAGATACCCAAAAACTTTGTTCACATACTCAGACGTGACCACTTAATGTAAGTGATAAGGTAATTTTAATATATCAAAAGCACAACTCACACATAATCTAGTAAACTTGCAAGTGCTTATTATTTATCAAGACAGGATACGTAGAATCTTTTTTTAAAAATGTACCCTCCTTACAATGTACCTTCTATCACGTCGGCACATCTATGCGCAGGCGCATGTTTCATACAGTCTATAAAAGATTTATGGTATCCATTTAAACCGTGTAAATTACGCATCTCCCTATCCTTATCCCACTTCTTCGAAAAAGCTGAGATAGAAAGAGAGCATTATCGCTCACACAATCGCGTTTATAGCTACTTCGTTGCGGATAATTTGCAATCTCGTGGAACTCGCAGACACTTTAAACTGGCGTGTATTATGCCAAATTAGATGCATACTTGATATAAAAGTGGAGTAAAAGAATATAAAATAGCAGTATAATGTTTAAATTACTTATCTTTTTTGTTTTTTATGCATCACCGTCCAATAATATAACAAAATGTTTTTTTAAGAAAACAATCACCATTGAAATCAAACCTACAACGAACTACGCCACGATGGTTTTTATCATAGTTTAAATATACAAAATCATAGAATTCTGTTCAAAGCAAAATAAAACAACATTTTGTACATTATTTATACATGTTACATACATTCTGAATGACGTTTCAATACTTCATATCTTTATGTAAATAAATACACAAACATTGCAGGGTACACGTGTTTATCAAAAAATATAATATTTACACAACTTTTAGTTTGAAATTTTTAATTTATACCAATATTGTGAATGATTTCGTGCATACTAAGTAAAATATTTCAAATTAAAACCCAAATTACACTAAGTATAACATTTAATTAACTGTAGATAAGTATGTCTTTCCAGTAATTAAGTACAAAACGTTAAAAGGGAAATTTAATTATATAACAATATAATCGTTACTAATGCTCAATGCCATTGTTTTACCACAGGCAGTGGTGCAGAGTCTAATAGAAGCTTGGTTGGACGTGGGATACGCTTGAAGGCGCATGAATTAAGTATTTCCTATGACCTAACCTAAACTGAAACCTGACTTTCTCTACTTTTGTTAAATTTTTTTTTACAGGTAAGAAGTTTTTTTTCATCAAGTATGTTTTTCTTTTTAGTCTCGTTCTGAGATTTTAAGTAATTCTAGATATTATTTGTTACTTAGTGTACCAGAGCGAGAAATCCAAAAAATTCTAAAATGTTATTTAGATTACTCTGATCGAAATAAAACTAACTACGTCGAGTGTAAATAAGAGTATTAAAATTTTAAGAGCATATTTAAAGTGTGTATCTTCTGTGATAATGTTTTAACTGTTTTTTTATATGAAGTAATAATAATTTTAGTGAGTTCTTCTAATTTGATCCCCTTGGGTTCATTTAATGTAGAGAATCACCCAAGTCTTTGTCAGATTTTTCCACCGCCACGGGATCGACTGATATTGTTGATAAGAGGACAATGCAAGCTAAAACAAACGGGCTTATCTTGGAACCCTTTGCAGGTAGTCAATGTGGTAGAACCAAAATAGCAAAAACATCTCCTTTTCTTGTCCATATTTGTATGTTAACAAATTTTACAAATATCTTTTTATTTGATTTTATAAATAAGGTTTTTACAAGTGACGTTTTGACAAATCAAATAGGTCGAAGTAAAAAGAAAAAATATATATATTTTATCGTTATATTTACACAAATTTCGCTAAAATAAATAACAAAGAATTTATACACGAACAAAGTCTCGTCCTTCCAAAGAACAGAAGTAGTTAAACATAAAGTGGTTAATAACGAACCAACTATTGTCACGTAAACCAAGAACAGTGTTAAGACGATAGAATTTTTTAAATTAAAATCGTAATTTCACACACATCGATACTTACTTAAACAATATTACCAGACCGGAATTTATTTGGTCAACTAAATTTCGGTTATTATTTCAATGTGATTCTGACTAAACAAGCAAAGCCGCAGGTAAAAATAATCTACTTAAGTACTAGTGTGTAATAATTTCGCCCTTCAAAACCTAGGCAATTATCATTCGTGCAAGGCGTAAGTCTTTGCAACTGGCAATCAAGTTTAATTATTACTATGAATCATTCCCACCGATCCAACCATCACGTTTGCTTTATCTAACTATGTATTTACATGTATGTATGTCTGTAGGTATGTATGATACCTCTATAATGTCATGTACGTGATGTTTCATTTATTTTATTATCTATTTAGTTTTATTGAGATTTATTATTGTTAGAGGGAAGTAAGATGGAATATATTCTACTTTTAATAATGGATCTTAAGTATCTTTAATGTTAATGAAAAAATCGTTTATTTTCAATTACTTAAATTGATATTTTTTTGTAAGTTGTAAAATTAAACAACAAATTCCAATGTTCTTAAATACACAAAAAAATTGTGATAAAACTACAGTTTTTTGATGTATTGAACCTTGATCAAAGTACACATTATATAAGTATATTATTATGTATATTGGTTTAATTTTTATAATAAAAATTGTATCACATTTTTAAAATATATCGCCGCCAACATTTTAGGCACATTCTTTATAATGAAGTAGTAAAATGATGTATGCAAGCATTTTATAAGTGAGACGTAACGCATATTAAGAAGGGACATGCTCTTGCATTTTTTAATTTCTGTATACATCAAAAACCATCGTGGTAAGTTAAAAAGTGCACAACTACGCTTGTGATGGTTATGTGTTCCAATCTGTTTGCTAAACGTCAACATTCAAAATATGGGCTTTCCACAATGTGGTTAGAAAAATAAAAGAGGTAAAAAGACATTAATTTCATGATTTTATAACTATGCCCCTGTTACTGCTGGACACATTTGTGAGACATCACATATTTTGTAATTTAACACATAGAAACTATTAGTAAATCTAAAATTACGTTTGTATGTGCTTAAATTACAATGTCACAAAATTTAGGACTAACTAAGTAAATCTGCATTTAAAAAGAAGTGTAAAGGCCATTTTCAAGGTTACGAATAAACTTTCAGATAGTAATCTAATAATTAAGCATTAATTATATCTCACAGACAGAGGATGAAAATACAAAATTGTTTCTAAAATTTTCAAGAATAATTTTCTCATCAACGATAATAATAGGTAACAATTCAAACGATTTGTTACATTATTAAATTACAAATAAGTGTGTAAAAATTAAATGCATATGTCAAATACATCTACTAGATATTGTTATTCGAGACCTGTGGAAAGAAGTTTTAAAATGGGAAAAAAGTCAAGAACGGAGTGACTTATCAATAGATTCTACCTGCATGATGGAAATATAACAAGATCAAAATACAATGTTACTTCAACGTCTAATGAGATCAGTCCACCTCCACGATCAGAAGGTTTGCAAGGAAAGCGGGTCAAAAAGAACGCATTGTTAAAAATATGCTGACAAAAACACTCCAATTAATCAAATTGCCTGGAACTTGTGCCTATGTCGTTACATTTTTTTTCCTTAAACAAAATTCTTTAGTAGACGTAGATATTTGGAATTCTATAGGATTGAGACACGACGAGAGGATTTTATTTGGAGAAACGTTGAATATTTAATATTAGAATATTTCGAGGTAATTTCGGTCATTGATGAAATATTTTTATGTCTGTATCGAGTGTGGAGATTATAGTGAGTTATTTTTTTTATTGACATTCTTAATATATTGTTATTTGAACTCATCAATATTAAAGAACAATATGCATAAAAATAAAATAAATCCAAAGCTAAACAATCCTCTATGAAAGTTTCACACTATTATGTAAGGAAATAAAGGCGTCGATTCTTTCTATTCCATAGATCCGTTTCAATGAAAAGAATTTACATCATACGATTGTATAGATTTCGCAATAAGAGGGCGTAGTGAGACGTCTATTCCGAAATGTAACAATATAAGTCTCAAAAAGTAGTATTTGAAAATTATTGAAGACATTATCGCACAGTGGAAGCGTGTATGACTTTAAGAGAAGTATATGCGTTCAAAGTTTCGGTTATATAATTATTTTATACCAAAAAGTTAATATTTTTAATGTATGTAAGATAAAAATCTATGTCAAGCCTCGAATTTACGTTTATTACAATTAATATATAATTATTACACTTCAAATTGTTTTAAGAAAAAATATATGACTCAAATGGAATATAATTGAAACTAAAATATTTATCATTATTAAGCAAATTTATGTTAATTACACTATTAAAAAACTGGTCAAAATATTTTCTTAAGAATATAGCAAGACTAAAAAGATAAGGATCACGACCCAAAAATCCTACAGCTAATCTGCAGAATTAAAATTTAAAACCTGTTTTATAAAACTTCTGACTACTGTTTTGATTGTAGTCTACGTGTAGTTTTTATAGTTTTTTTTTTAGTTTTGTCTTATATGTTACTTATAAATATTTATTTTACTTTGCTGTTAACAAATTAATAACAACACAATTTATAATACAATACAAAAAATCCGGTTTGATAGCCTTTATATCGTACATTTTATTGCTAAAACTACAAAACTTGTCAAATCTATTACAAAAAGCAATAGAAAAGACAGAACCAAAACAAAAAGAACGTAAAAACCATTCTTCAGTACAAATGTTTAGTACTTCAAAACAAAATCTGCTTCAGCGTTTTCCTTGAAATCTAAAGTTACCTAAACCGGTCTATTAGAGGTTACAGTACTAAAAATGGGAGGTTTGGTAAAAGTTAGGGACAATAGCAGTTAGTAGTGACGCTGAGTCAGCTGTGAGCCTGTGACTGCGGACGCCATGTTGGATATAATTTTTTTTAATTGCGTTGCAAGTCACGCAGTCGATTTCGGTCGGTTTTGAATCTATTGTCGATTGGATAAAAAGTTTTTATATGTTAAACGTTTATAGTATAACATTGACTTGTGTATTCGGAATTTTACATTACTCATACATATGTATGTCATGACTTATAAAGCAGATAATGCTTATTAGGTATTTTTTTAATATAATTTATTATAAACATGTTTATAATATTAGGAGAAAAAAATATTTATCATTAATTTTCAAGTATTAGATTAAACAAATTACTCCATAAGCAAACCAATAAATTTATCCAAAGCCAAATAAATCTACCTAAATACAAGACCGTAACACAAACTTTTTTAATAACGCTAGCATTGCAATCGAAAATTTCCAACAAAAAATCCCTACACAAGTAAGAAAAATGTACAAACATGTCAGGGGACCGGTTCAGGTACGCCCTTTTTTTATTCAATCGAACACCTATGCCCGAGAGGAACGCACGACGCTCGCCTTTTCAAGCGGCACAGAACTATACGTTAGAAGCGCGATGGCCGTATCCCTGTCCTTGTCCTGCCGATGCATTCATAAGGACAAAGAATAAGTAGTAATAAAGACGTGACACTCGTGCAGATGTTTGATAAAACTTAATACTTGGCAGTTTGTTCGCTTTTGTACTATTAAAAGGGAAGAACAGATACGATGTTACACGGTCTTTAGTTCACGAGACTCACGAAAACATTAAAGGAAATGGTTCGCTCCGTCGAAGTCGTATATTGCCTCCGTGTTGGTGGTATCGGCAAACCTTTTTACTTTTGCTGTTGGCGCGGAATTGGAGAGGAAAGAAAATGGGAAACATTCTATGACTCAATTTCAGTCTGACTAGATTGTGTGTATACAAACTTCTAGATCGAAGTCAGATAGCAGTGTGCAATTACTTACAAAACATGCCTAATTTCGTTTGCTCTGCCGTTTAAAATGACAAATGCCTTTTGCGTGTTCCGTCTGTTCCACAGAGCCTCAGTCCTGCGAGCCAATTAGTAAAAGATACAGTGTACCCGTTTGAATGCAAAGGGACGAGTTTTTGGACCCAATTTCTACCTGATGTTTATTACTGCCGTTACAGTGGTATAACGGCTAATGCTGAGATCATTTCTAATAATATCTTAAATTTTTTTGTAAATTTAAATGTATCAGTGCTTACAAAATCATTTATATTTACCTACAATACAGTTTTTGTAATACGAATATGGCAGATAATAGTATGAAATTAAACAATACGCATATCAAATGAAATGAATCACAACCACAATCCAATTTAATGACACACCTCCCAACTTTTGATGATGGCAAACTTCTCAAACGACTTCCCGGAAATAACCTCCAGCCGATTTAGGAGTCATACGAAACTCGTAAAACATTGGCACCAAGATGGTCCAAAGTGTGCCGAATCTTGTGAAATTTAACGATCCTGTCTCTGGCACGGTTACATTACTCCTTTCACACGCAAATCCTGAACTGTTCGTACGAAGACATGCCAATATGTATATCGCAAGTTTGAACGTAAGCGAAAACATCGGGTTCAGGCCCGAATTTCGTTGAGAAAACCCGTCAAGCGACGTTACGTAAATCGATCGTTTGTTCAGCTGATTGCTAGATGGAAAATCGGGCTTTTTGCTTTGTAATCTTGCGAGCTTAAACTCTATTCACAATTCTCGATAACTGTATTTACACTGTTCTCTTTCCATCAGGACGTAATACGTGAATTTTATTAAAATCGTCTCATTATAACACGGTATTTCAAGACCTTACGCTATAGAATATGAGATAATTCATTGTTTAGCTCTTATTCTGGGCAAAATTCTAGAAAAAATTTACAACATATTAAGGAAACTTACTGTTACACAAAAAACAATCCTGAAATAACACTTTGGTGATAAATATTACACACACAATAAAAAAATCTTAAGTCTTCTTATAGGTATAACAAAAATAAATCTTTAAAGTTGTAAATTTACATAGCACGGTTACCTGTTACGCAAAGAAATTAAAAGTGCTATAAAACAATAAGAGTGGAAACTTTGTGAACTTACAACAATTAACAACAAGTTAAAGGTGTAGAACGCAAAACGTTTATTTTGAACTCATCTTGGGAATAGGTAATGTGCTGTATAGACACTCGACATCTGAAATCTTACTTGTAAATAAATTAATCCCAGAAAATTTGGAAAATTGATGGTCATTATTTTTATAGCATGATTTTATTTCTACTTGATTTTTTTGTCTTTTTTTAGCTTTACGCTGTATCCCACACAAAGAAAAAGGGGAACTGGGAACCTTGTCTTAAGACACTCCTTTAACCAATTTCCGCTGAGTTGTGTAAGTTTTGCGAGTTAGGTGGCTGAACTCCATATCATGTTTTGTTTTATTACCAGAACGTGAACATAAAAATATTAGTAATTACATTCCCTAACTTAATTGGGAATTGAACTCTCAACTTCTTGCTTTTACAGTAGCACTCTTGTGCCATGACTGCCTCATTCTCTTAGTAAATTGTGTATTATCTCTGTAAGATGTGCCTACGACTAATGAACATAAAATAAATATTTCATTGTTTTACTAGATTATGTATTAGTTTTATTTAATACTTCACACTGTTAAAATCCATAGTAAGTAGTATAACAAATATAATCGAAAATGGAAATCGAACCCACCATAATCTCATATTTAAAAAACCTGAGGCACAAAGGTATACACACCAATCGTTTCATATTAATAAAGCAGACGGAGCCAAAACAATATGCTTATTGTTAAAAGAAGTCTTAAAGTCATAGTATACTTGCACCAACCAATCAGTTTTTTTTTCCTGTTGTTGGCTCCATAAAGTACCTTTGTATGTAATAAAGAGTCGAGCCTTTGTATGGAATGATCGAAGTTTGAAATATTCTGCCTTAAAATTTATATTCTACTAGAGGGCGCGCGCGGCTTCGCCCGCTTATTAGGAGTGAATTCTAAAAAACCACGAAACACGTGTTCAATAAAATATTTTTAACAGTCTGAATTTAATTTTTTATAAAAATCGGTGGCAATTTAAAGATTTTTCCATATAAACTTTCAAGTCCTTATTTGAACCCTTATGGGGTGAATTCTTAAAAACCATGAAACACGTGTTCAATGAAATATTTTTAAGAGTCTGAATTTCAAATTTTATAAAAATCGGTACAGATTAAATTTTTTTTCCATACAAACTTTCAACCCCTATTTCATCCCTTTAGGGTTAAAATTTTTCAAATTACCTTCTTAGTGGATGTCCAGAATATGAAAATAAACATCTGCCCAAATTTCACGTTTCTACCATCAGCGGTTACGGCTCTGCGTGCGTCTTACCTCAGTCAGTCAGCACAAGTCCTTTTATATATATAGATAGATTATAAGTAAAAAATATATTTTCTTTCAAAAAGATAAAAATGCATAGATATAATAAACATAATTATGAAAAAGTTGTTTTTTTTATTATAAAAATCATTCAGCAATAATTCACGTAATTAATAAAATTAAATTATTCCAAATAGAATAAAAAAAAAATATTTCAATAATAATGTGGACAAGAACGTTTTATAACTATAATTTATAAAGAACTATTACAATAAAAAAACTACCATAAAACACAAAAAGTCAAATTTATAACCTCCTTTTAAAGTCGATTAAAAACAATAACGTAGGCGTAACATATAAACACTACAAACCTATTTATACGTATATACGTAGAGATTCTAGTAGTTACCAAGAAAAGGGCGAAATTTAATACACCGTATAGTATACTTGTTTTAGGGAATGCATCGAAGCCCTCTAGAAGCACTTTCTAATCTATATTGGTTTTCTGTGTAAGTGAAATGAGAAGTGAAGTGAAGAGTTATTAAGTAATGCCTTTAGAGAACAAGGCGACATTCATTATAAATATATATATAATTTAAATTTAAATATAATTTTAACATTCGATTATTGTTACTGAAAAATATTTGTAATATTTTTTTATATTACACAGAACGTTGTTCTATTGTGGTCATAACGTATATTTTTATTTTACGTCATTTTTTTCTGCAATACTATAAACAAAAGTTGAAAAGTTAAGAAATTATTAAAAAAAAATATAATTTCAGTATGTAAGACTCAATCAATCAGCTACTACACCTCTTTAAACCTTAACTATAAAAGTAAATTATGCCTATATTTCAAATTTGAATGTGCACTATGCTTAAGACAGTGCTAAGCAAACATATATTACATTACACCATAACGTCTCCCACTTGCCTCTTCTTAAGTATATTGTCGAATGAAAATTTTATAAAAAAATTATTGCTTAATAAATAGATACAAAGTTATTTAACTTGACTTCAAGATGCTTGAGTGAATCACCCAAAACTCTTTCAAGGTAAATTGGACCTTAGTTATCTAAAAATAGAACTTAAATAAGATAATATTTTGGTCTGTAATATCGTTTTATTCTATACCTTTGCTAAGCTTTTAGTCGTATCTATAAGTTTTATTAATGCGTGAGTCAATATGTTAAGCGCCTACAAGGAATTTTCTTTCAATATATGGATAATAATGTATTGTAGAAATGTTTTCAAGGTACATTTGATAGCTTCTTTATCTCACTGAGGATTATTAATTTTTCTTTTACGTATGTTTGTATAGTATATTAAAATCGATATAAATAATAAAACTACTTTTTTTTTTCCTTAGGTTCTGCCACTGTCTCCAGAATTCGGCAGAAAGTGGGGAACGGTGTGTCTTAACACTAGGTTCCATCTGCCTACCCTGCTGTGGGCGGGATACGGCGGGAAGCTGATAATAGAACTATTATCAATTCATTTCAGAAAATATTTACGAAGAAAGCGGTATCTGTAGGAATTGCGAATTTGGTTGGGTAGAAAGAGGAGCTCGGATCCAGTGGACCTGAGCATTTCAAAAGGGACCCCTTAAACCTACACTTGGGTAAGTCCAAGACAATGTTCCAAGCCCCTCACCCTGACTGGAATGCTAAATACATGGAATGCTAAGTAGTTATTACTCATATGTCAGTAAAAACTATAAATTTAACTTTTATAATCTTTACGCATAACAGATTGAGAAGACACACAGATAAATGACTTCATTCATTCTAATAGAAGTTTTCTAGAGGTACAAAGACATTTAGAATAGAATATATACTTATAATATGTAATAAATATAAACAAACAATTTATAGACGGTGATCTTTGTCAATATTACCCTTACATTAATTGTATGTACCCAGCCTTATTATGATATAAGAAATAAGATATAACAATGATAATAGAGAAATTATTTTCTTAGAAATGGTATTATTAGACGTTAACAACGCAGTACTACCTACAATATTGTAATTTGAAACCTGTCAATAATAAATATTAATTTGCCATATAAATTCTATATGAAACATGCTTCCATGAATTACTACGCTGAGAGATGTAAGAAAAGTACTCTTTTTGTCATATTATATATCCTTACATATATCTCTGTATATCGTTCATTCGTTCGTTTATATTAAAGGTGTATAAATACTAGACTTTTTTCTCCATTGCTTGCTTTTTCTACACTGTTTTACTTTTAATATAAATATTAAAAAAAGGAATCTAAATATAAAATAGTTTCATTGCATGATATAATTAATAACAGTCCTTAACGTTTTAATGTAAACATTACATAACTTTTCTAGAAATCCGTTCAAAGGCTAGAAACCCTTCATATGGATTTCTAGAATAAAAGTGGAACTTTATTCCTATTACTTATTTTAAGCTTCACGTATCGTACGTATCCTATTACCACATAGAGAAAATAAACCATTACCTGGAGTGCGAATCGAACCCACAATCGTTGCATTTATAGTAACTCTCTGCCGCTGCGCCACATAGGTACATACATTATACTAGTTATTAAACTAAAAATAATATATTTTTGTATAGACAATTCTGTTTTCTTATGATTCTATGAATATATCTTTTATCTATTGCGAGTACTTACCATCACTGACCGCCGGCTAACGGTACACGATGGTCCAGTATTTTTTTACTGTTAAATGTCAGATAACGAGTGAATATATCTCAGAGCCATAAGTACCTTGTACTTATAAACTGTGTTGTTTTTCTATATATTTATATAAAACTCTTCGCTCTGGTGTCGAGGCAAAGCGCGGCATTGAGTTCTGCCACTCAACACGAAATGCCTCCAGAATTTGGCAGAAAGTGGGGAACGGAGTGTCTTAACACTAGGTTCCCTCTGTCTCTGCCTACCCTGCTGTTTTCGGGGTACAGTGTGAAGCTGATAAATTTCAAATTTATATTATCTTAATAATATTTTTATGAGTTACAGTAAAAAAAATATTACGGCGATTACAGTAAATGATTTAAGACTCAATCTTCGAATATAACCGATGTTGAATGTAGTATATTAACAAATTTATTATGTAAGATATTTTTTTATTATTAATCGATAAAGGTGTATGAACATAAAATATATATTTATATGAATATGAAGTCATTTGTCGCCTACTCCTCAAGATAATATTTTAACAACATTGACAGCATTGTCATACGCAATGAATATAACTATTTATATATGATATAGGTATATCGTTACAGAATATAGTACTGGATCTTCAAAGGCAAGATCGAAGCAACGAGAAACACACACGTTGACGTTGACCTATGTGATAACAATCCGTCATCTGATTAACACTTAACCTCTTATCAGTGACAGTATGTGACTTGACTGTCGAGTTATATCTTAGAATTTCATTATATATTTAAATGGAACAAAATAAATAATGATGTATAAACGCTAGAAGTCAAAGTAGGCAAAAAGAATTCAATCGTAACACTACGTTAACCACTTCAATATAAGCTTCAAGAATTTTATGAAATATTACAACACGCATATTTTTCATTCTTTTTAAAAATACAGCTTAAGTTAGGTAGCACTTGTTTTACTTTAATTAAGAGAATTAAGGTAATTAGTAGGTACGTTGTTTCACTATATATTTTTTCATTTCATACTTATCTAATAACTATCATAAATAGGCAGTTTAATATGGTAATGGTACATAAAAACTTATATATTTCTAAATGTTTCCAAACCAGTAGCGTCTTTTATGTATACGTTGACAAAAATAAATACATATAACATGTAAGTACATTTATGTCATTATAAATATAGAAAAGAATGTAATAAATCTAAAATGAATTTTAACAATTCCTAACGACGTGTAACGCACAATTCATCAATACTAGGGCGTTTCACGGGACAGGATACGCATATGTTCAAGTCGATGTTTCCGATAAACGAGATAAGCTTACGAGTGGTATACAAAAAGCACTTAATTTTATTTTTGAATTTTCTACCATTTTCAACTCTATGTAATTCTAATTTAAATAAAATGGATAAGAAGTATTCTAAGTGACCGAAACAACAGAATATATCTAATAAAATACAAGATTCATAGTTTTGTTTTCATCGTAATAAAATTATGAGAGCAATTACAGTTTGTCACTCTATTTCCATTACATTGAATTATTTGTTAATGAACAATTTGTTAATCATATTTACAATTATCTTAATAATCTCTTAAGTTACATTCATAAATTAATTTGGCAGGAATACAAAAAAATATTAGGAATGAAAAATAGTACTCCATAACATTTTTAAAAATATATGAAGTACATATTTCTTGTATGTAATGAAATAAAATGGGCTGAATGTGATTTTAATGGAATTTTTACTTTCAGTAATTTATATAACTTATTAGATTACTAAAAAAATCACAAACTCTAACAAAAATAACGTTAAAATCAAATAGCACGAAAAATAAAAAATACATAATTTTTTCTAAATCGAGAAACAACCCACAACCATCCTTATATTCAGCCACTTAGCTCCACACCACCACAGCAATTTTATTTTCCCTAGTCAATTAGCCGTTAGGGCTGACATATGTCGACAACTGTTCGACTACAGCCTCCATGTATCCGGACACATTCGAGATTTTTTACGCGGCAAATTAACGCTCCGGGCCGTTCAGATACGCGCACCTACTGCATGTATGTATGTGCATATGCAACCGAAAATGTATTAACGTCAAAATTTAAACGCATTTGATGTTCGAATTGAATTTTGCACTAAATTGGGTTGTAATTTTTTGTATTTTTAATTTTGGTACGTAATCAAATAAGATGACAACGTGGTAAAGGCCCAGCATTACACTCACCTTTGTCCACTCAATGTTTCAGATTTTACATGTAAATTTTCGTGGTTATATTTTAAATTATGCATAGATAGGTATATTAGATTTCGATATGTAGCATTATTGCATATTAGATATCCAAATTGCGTAAAAATTAACCAAAAAAAACAATAAGTACTTTTTTAAATAAATGAAAAATTCAAGATGAAAGTTCAAATCACACTTCCAAAATATTTATTAAAGTAATATAATATAATTCTAGAACTATTCACAAATAATATTGTATAGATAATTAATTTAAATTCTCAGCATCCAAGATTAGATCATACATAAAGTGTATTAGTATTTCTACGATTTTGCATTCAAAATCCACAACTTTGTCCTACGTGAGGTGCCTTGAATATCTATTGTCATAAAACGTGAACACGTTACGTGTTTGTAATGTTTACAATTCGTTTTACGACTAAATCAGTGCATTTGTATACTATATGTACTAAAGTTGAATAAGCAAATAAAAAGAATTAGTAGAAATAAAATTGTTACCGTTAAGTTTTTTTTACTTATATGTAGGCAGAATACGTTATTTCCTTTAACTTATTAAGTATAATGTAAAAAAAAAAACTTAAGCTGACATTCCCATTCATTATGGCGGGTAATAAGTATTCTGCACATTTATTTTATATTGTGAAGAAAAAATAAAGAAAATATATCCATTATTATAATAAAATATATATAAAATAATGAATTTCCCTTTTATAACGGAATGTATATTTTCAATTAAAGTATAAATTTTTATCAATTTATTTCTTCTGGTTTTTACTTTTTACCTGTTACAACGAGGAAGTGCGCGTTGTTTTGATACAACTGACGCCATCTGTTGGCATCGCTTATTTATTGTATAAATAATAATATTGTTAATTCATATTAACAATACAAATCTTTGTATATTTGAAATTATAATTAATAATTATAAATCATAATAATGAAGAATAATCAATAAAAAGTGATTTTACTACAATAAAACAAATAGATAATGACTAAAATGATAGGTAAGTTGCACATATTGCATTTTTTTTAGTTAAAACAAATCTAGACAAGCAAAAGCGTCACCTTACACAAAAATAACATAACAGCGTTAGAGCGTGAGGCCAACATCAATAAATACTACCTGGTATAAATAATGGATTGCTTAAACCGGAATTGAACTTACTCCTTAGAATATATCCAGATAATGTTTATACAATAGAAACCGCGCATCTACAATGCAAATGCAAAACGATAAAACAAAATGAACGTGAGACGCACTAAATTACGCGCTACAAATCAGATCTATCGATTCAACATAGGGGTAGAAAAAAGCTACCTTACAACAATAAGACAGTAACAATAATACCTTAATGATATCCAGAGTGTAGAATGAAAAGGCGTTCGGCGTCTACCCGTGAGTTTTAAGAGAAATCCGTCACTAAAACACGTGGGTGAACAAACACATCACTATTTCACTGTATCACTATGTACACTGTTAGCAACACAGGTTTTCTATTTGAATATGTTTTTTAATTTCGTAACACTGTAGCAGACGAGTGGCGGGACAGCCGACGCGCTCGGCAGCCGGGCACTAACTGAACTGGTTTGGTCGGGGAGGGGGGCTCGGCGGCTTTATGAAAATATTTCGTGAGTAATGCACGTGTTATGTAGATGTCGGCCTAGGCTTTTGATTTTTGAGTGCAGGTATCGAATCTGCACTTGCTGTATTTTATCTAATATTAGAATATATTTTTATATTTATTTAGATATAGTATATAAATATATAATTATTACATATGATTACACTATAGTTGAT
>JAATLQ010024885.1:0-56421 GCA_013421005.1 Heliconius erato x Heliconius himera
ACTTTGTTATGTTTACTTTTTACATTTATAATCTTTTAAATCAACGATTAATTTTTTTTATTTTTGATTTGTTAAAAAAAAAACAAAATAAAAAAAAACTACTTTTATTCATATAACATCCTTGTTTTGTTGTGAATAATGCCTTATGACATCAGTTTCGTAACAAATATTATCAGTATTGTTACTCATCAGTTACGTTACGAATTCGAAAATGTACACTTTTTCTGATTATGACCCATGTATGTATAATATACATTTTTATGTTGTAAAATAGCAAAAATGTTTATTATTCTCACTAAACAGTTTTAAAATATTTTAATTATTCTTGTTTGACTAGCTAAAACGTGGCGTTGCCTTATGCAATAAGACATTTAATATTTTTGTTTAAAAAATTATATACAAGAATCTATTAACAGATTTTCTCCAGACCTTGCAAATATGATAAATCCAATAAAAATAAAAAAAGCCAATTAGGTATATTATATTATATGTTAAAAACCAAAGACTAGAGCTCACAGAAAAACCTTTTTTTACCCTTCCTTCTACATCAACGCTCACAAGCATAGATTGCATTGAAGACATAAAATCTGGCTGCTTCGCTAGTAATAAAATGTAAAGATAGATTTTATAGGAACTGAACAATAACTTTACTAATAACACACCGGAACGAACTCCAGTATCAGCCTAACTAAATACCAAGAGCAAATACAAGTACTAACGTAATATAATTTAATCAAATATAATATAACTCAATCAAAATTTAATTTGAACAAAATCAAATAATCACTTCCATGTATTGTATGAACGTGAATATGGCTCTATAATTGGAAATTTGTTTTATGTAGAGCTATGTAAGCATATATGGTTCTATTTATATATGGTTTAATTGACAGATGTGAAATAACATTATCTGTATAATATCCAACTATCCTAATTTCTATCGTATGATAATGTTATTTCAGTTCATTTAAAGAGTATGCGATTTTAAACATTTTTTAGCTGCACGCTGTTTTACGTATATAGCAGAGGGAGCATAGTGCTAAGATACTTCGTTTTCCACTTTATGCCTAATTTTCGAGACATTGCGTCTTCAGTGACAGAATCAAACGTATAATTCCATATATTGATAAAGTAAAATCTAGAGATGGGCACAGTCACCCAAACTGCAATGTTTCTAAATAAGCAAAGCGAAAGCGAAAAAAAGAGTGTCTCCGTAAAATGTGAATCTAGTGTATATTTAAAAGCTCTTGTCTTATTATTTCCTTTTAAGCTTTGACTCTAAAGTGGCGTAGTGGTGCAGCACCTGATGATAACCGAAGTGCGAGTTTTTACACTAGGATCTCCTTGCATACTTTGCTGTACGCAGAAAAAGTGTCAAACTAAAAAGCAAATGTCATATGAGGCTTATTATTACCTGTAAACCACATTCCACGGTGGTATTTTATCTTTTTTCTCAATTTTATACATAAGTTGATCCCCGAGGAAGCTGAATGGTCCAGCTGATAACGCGAGTGAGATATCTCGATTACTTGTCCTCAACACTTCTGGTGGTGATGGTTTCCACGTTTTAAATTTGTCCAGTATAAATTCATGTAAACTCATTTGGGCTTTTAAAATTTTATATTTATTCAAAAAATATGTATATTTCCTCAATGTTACTTATTTACATTTTTTCTTGTATCAATATATTATAATATAATACGTACTGTTGTACAGTCACCCTGAAAAATCTATATTTAATACTTAAATTGAATTATCTTTAAAGTGATATAAAAGAAGATGTTAGAAAATTAATTACATTACAATTTTCCAGCTTCAGGCATTTTTTCCGTATAAAAGTAGAGGAAATCTAGCGTTAAAACGTCTCTTAGTTTTCGCCAAAATTTCAAGGCAAAGCGTGGTGAGTGTATCAGAGCAGGAACAAGAAAAAAAAAAATTCATTATTCCTCCGAGTAGAGATTCAACCCACAACAGTTACACTGAACTTTGCACAATATTACTTTACGCTATAAAATCTGATAATAAAACAAAATAAAGACAAAAGACACTAAGCTTAGTACGTGTTCACTAACCAGTAGATACATTACAGCAAAGTTTAAAATCTCATCTCTACATCGTAGGAAAGCGACCGACCTATAAACTAGAGCTGATGCAACTTGAGTAATATATCGCCGGCGCTGGATGCATGGTGCAGCTCGATTTACTGGCGAATTGTTTCCTCTTATAACTTTGTTGGTAATTTTAAACTATAGTACAACTATTTACTTCTACATACTTGTTGTGATGTTGAGCTATTAATTTGTGTAGTAAATATGTTTGGATAATTAATTTATACTAAGACCGTCGTGACGCGTAGCGTTTGACTTCAAATTTGATGATTGTAGGTTCGGTTTCTAGTAGAGGAATGAATTATTTTCATTTGCTCAATTTTGTTAGAAGACAAAGCGCGGCGATAAGATCTGCCATATAATGTTGCTTAAATTTTACAGTGCGTGGGGAATGGACTATTCCAACACTAGTTTCCCTATGCCTTCCCTACTGTGCAGGAAAAAAGCAAAAAAAGTGAGAAACTGCATAATAATTTACTTTTCTGTTGAACTGTTATTATTGATAAATGTTTTAGAACAGTTGGTACAATTCGAATATGGTTTGATTGTATTTGGAAAAATATTATTTTAAATACAGTAATTTCTTAGATTACTAGTTCCTTTCTCTACCTGCTATAAAAGAAAAAGTTTATTTTTAAATACACAAGCAGTTAAATAAATTCAACGCTCGAATTATAGGTATACTTGGTTAAAATTATAGCTTAAAACTTTTGAATTCACATATAACTTACTTATTTTATAGCATCACGTTTTGTTCCACATACAGTAAGGTAGGCAGAGAGAGCCTATTCTTAAGATATCCCAATCTCCGTTTTTGGCCCGAATCCAATACACTGTGCTGGTTGAGTGACGGAACTCAACGCCGCAAATTTATGTAAAAATAAATAATAAAAGTTTTGGCCAAGTGATATTTTGTTGAATATATCGATTATGTTTCACAAATTCAATTTAAATTTATTTAAAAAAATACAAATTAACTAACTTTGACACAACATATTAAATAAATTACAAAAGTCATCTGAATTAACTTAACCGACTAACGTAGGAATGAGCTTTCACCTAACAGTCTTCTTCAATATTACATCGGTAGCGTTGCTACGATACTGTATACGATTACATTATTTACTTTTTATTTTTTTTATTTAATCAGTACAAACATGATTCTTGGTATAGTTGCATTTGAGTTCTTTAGTTTCAAATATCTTTGAATCTTTGTCCCTCACAATATATATTATTTTTTTCTTAATTGAGTTGTTTTTATTTATGAGCCACAGATCTTTGTCGTTCGTGCATTGTTTATTCTTGATTGGTTATTAAAGTTGTTGTTGTTTTTTTTAATGTGAAGTGAACATTAATATTTTGAATGTTCTGCGTCAATATTCGGGTTTTGTGGTCGTTGATCATGTCGGTTGCGGTGCAATTAATTGATTGTATAATATTTTTATTGCCTCTTCATCTCTGTAAGAAATAACCATTTTGATGATGTGTTTCACTATATCATTCATGAACCTTCATTTGCCCGACGAATGTACCTGCCGATAGTGTTTTCCTTGGCGTCAATGTAGTAGATGCATCCTTTTGTGTGTCTTATTAAGGCAACGACAGATATTGATATTCTATCGTGAAGAGCGTACTTAATGGCCTTAGTTTGGATTATTACTATCGACTCATATGCAAGTCCTTGAGATTCGTTGATGATCAGGATTTCTCAGGGATCGCATTTCTTCCCTTGAAATCTCCTCTATTGGAATGGAAGCACCCATGTATCGCGACTTTCTCAGGGGGCGAGATAACTGGCTCCCTGAGAAAAAAGTATCTGGCCGAGTAGATGTCGTTATAAACTTCGTTGAGCGCGTATGTTAAATCCAGTTAACTTCTATAGGATCTCGTTAGCTCTTGACTGATGAATTTGGAAGAAGGTTTATCTGTCGATAAATGGTAGTTGGTTTATGTTCTTTAGCGCCTCGTTCATGATAAGTCTTGCGGGCTTTTCTTTAACACTGCTTACCAGCATAGAGGCGATCGTGTGAACTAAAAGTAATCTTACTCCTGAGGTCTTTGGCTGCTCCAATAGTTTTATTTGCTATCGGATCGGATCAAAAAGTAAATAATCCACTTATATAACCTTACAAAAAATGTACTATATATTACAGTTTATTCAATACAAATAAAAATATCTCAATAAAAAATACAATTTCAAATCTGCGGTTCGCAGGAGTTGCTGAATACATGCTAGGTAGAAATGTAGTAGTAGTCTTCTATCATCCGATTTCAATTCGGATTATGTAACCGTCCTAACAAGAACACGGTTTCAATACATTGCTCGTGCTATTGTGATGATTTTCAAATATTCTGTTCTATGTATATACCTTTATCTCACAAAGATAGTGGTAGGCAGAGGGAAATTTATAACATGTAAATTTATTTTGTAATAGCTACTAGAAAAACGGCATTTTCATAGCATATGCTATATTATTTACAAAATAAGAGCGATCGTGGCGTATGAGGATAGAGTTTGACTGTGACCGAGATGGCTGATATGATCCTCATTTGGGAGGTTCTCTCTGATTCATAATACTCTCCGTTTAAAATAATCTCAAAAATTAGACAAAAATGGAAAACAGAATATTATAACACTAGGTTTCCTTTTATCATATAATCTAATCTAATATTCATCATGGCAGTTTAAATAACCTTCCTACAAAGTCTTTCTCCAAAAATCTTGTAAGAATTTTCGTTTTTACGTGAACATAAACTGAAACTAAAGTCGCTAGCGCTTTAAGTAAAAACATGAATAGAGTACAAACAATGCGACACGTAGGCTAGATACATTGTTGCCGAAATTAATAAATTACGTCATCGCGGAGTCGCACTTCGCGTTCGCGAAAACTTATTGTACACTGCTGAGTGCCTTTGTATAGCGACTAAATAAGAGGATGCATATTACTATATAAAATTGTAGAGTTTGTAAAGTAAATTGGAACCTACATTGTGTTAATTACTTTTGTTTTATTAATTTATGTACGTACATTATGTGAACGTCTTTGCGAAGTAGTTAAAAATGTCTTACTGTAAATGATAATTTCAATAATTGAGGGAATAATCAATAATTTCTTGATCTTATGATACGATTGTATATGGTGTTGGTTGTTTCTATGATATTTTTTTGTCAATATTTATAAATAGAAAAAAGGAGTTTTTACCTTTTAACTGGTTTTTCTAGATTACTAATTAAATTTATTGAACATTAACTCTACTAAGTCATTTAAAGCATAAAATTAAAAAATATTGCATATATTTTCTATAGATAATCTGAAAATAAACAAATGTAAACTAAATATGTAGAGACTGGTGCAAGTGAAAGATAACATCATATTCCGTTATACATTAATGTAATTACTTTTGTTATTAAGTTATTTATAGTACAACATTGTTACAGTTAAATATAGCAAGTCTATAAGACTTAAAATTTTATTTCATATATTTTTACACGCCAGTAATGTACTTTATATTAATTATAAAAAAGAAAATGTTACTAATAATCTTCAATACTATTAATATCTATTAGCAGCAAAGCAAGTAAAAATATAGCAAACAAATATTTAACCACAGACAACAAAATATCAATACGACATTTTAAAAGTAGCGCCTCAATAAGAAAAATATATATCTGAATTTGAAATTGGTGTAAACGGAACGCAACCCAGCAATGGCCGTCTATCGATCGACGCAGCCAGTCGGCGCCCGGCCTTCACACGGGACACACGTGCCGTGGTCGGTAACCCGGTCTAACCTAACCAGTTCACCGCGTCTCTACTATCTATACGCACCTCTACACCCGGTAAGTCTAGAATATAAGGGAACATGCAAAAAACTAGACGTATTCAACAATTATATAGCAATAAGGGAGTATGAGTCACAATAACAATTTTTTGCCTGCAGCGTTCAATCTATTATCAACATATCTGTCAATATTTGCCGCGGTGTTGAATTTTACAAGTAAAATATCTGAAATGCAATATTTTTTTTAATATTTTCAATATATTTTGCTTCTAAAAACGTTTACATCACGTTATATTTATAATCACATTAGTGCTAAGTACAAGGCAAATATAATCTTGTAAATAACACGGTGAATGTCCACGCAGCCATTCGTTTCATTCCGTGTCTGTACCTGCACTTTTGTAAGAAGACATCGTTCAGTTTTCCGCGCCATTATAAATTTTCTAAAACTGCTTGAACATTTGTCTTTTTTTATGACATTTTATGGCCTAATTTTATGTAATGGCTTCTTCTAGGTGTAATATATTGGTGAGGGAAACAGCAGTGTTTGAAAGATATTTTATACTCTACATTATACAACATCCTCCACTTAACATCTCTCTTTATTTTTGTCGTGTATGAATAAATAATCCTATGAATATTCTATTAATGCTAATAACTAATTATATAATATTTTCAATATTAATATCACTTGACATACATAAGAAACTTCTATAACTTCATTTTAATAAAGTAGTTTATCATGAATCTTTTATCAATATTAAGTAAAAATATTCCATTTAATCTGATATTACAAATAAAGTCAAATATACTGTACAATTCAGTACCTCCTAAGAAATTTATTAATTGGATCAACTAAACGATTAGTCCGCTGTAAACATCGTTTAGCTGAAAGGGGTCATTATAGAGACAAAGTTCAAACAAATTTTGGGCTGAATTGTATGAATTAAGGGAAAATTTTGATTAGATATGATTGCTATAACAGTTGCCCTAACGGTATACTATTAAAAAACAGAAATAGTTACATCACGTAACATTGCCTTGTTTTTATAAGTAGGCGTTTTAAAGGAGGAAGAGTCCATTTGCATTCTCTACTGGTTATATTTGTACAAAAACACAACATATATAAAGGAAAAAAAAAATATTAAAAATTAAAATGAAATTTAAGCTTCACACTGTATCCCGCACATAGCATAGTATGCAAACGAAAAATGGGAACCTAGTGTTAAGCAACTCTGTTCCTATTAAGACATATTTCCGTTTCAAATTTTCTGCTAAATTCTGAAAGCATTATATGTTGAGAAGAAGAACTTAATACAGCAATTTCCTTATCAGAGTGAGGAAAATTAAAATTATCAAATATTTAATTTCACTACAGACCAGCTTGCCTCGCTTACCTACCTGGATCACATGTTTGTGCGACACGGCATGCCTCAGTTGCCCTAATAATAAAATATAGTCGAATTGAGAACCTCCTCCATTTACAGAAGTCAGTTAAAAATAGATATTTGAGATTAAAAGTCAAAACCTTCCTTCTTTCTTTTTTATTAAGCCACTAAAGGTCAAAGTATCGCAACAATACTGAGCTCTACATTTTAATATGAACGCAATTGCTTACGTCATTCCTTAACCAACAGACCATCTGAAGGGACAAGGTTAGAATATACCAACAAATGAAATGAGTATACAGATTCAACTACATAAATAATATACAATACACATTATTAAAGCTGTAAATACAGATAATTACAAAATAAAATATCATGTCACAAAATGTTGTTATTCTACATATTATAGAACAAAAACACCATTGATTGATCTTTAAAATAAATACTTACTTTGATATGGAGAAAGAGAACAGTGGAGTGAAAAGTTATGAATAATTTTCCTTCTAGTTTTTAACTGTATCCCACATATGACATGGTAGGCACTGAGAACCTCTTTATTGCTGAACGGCGGAACTCAACGCTATACTTGGTTTTATTTTTATTATCAGAGCTAGGAATTGAGAATTCTTAATTTCTGCGTGTGGATTGATTAACATGATGTAAATAATATAGTTTTTTTTATAAACGAAATATCCAATATTTTTTTTTTCATTTTGAATCAGTAGTTTTTGAAATCAGCGAGTTCATACAAACAAGCTCTTCAGCTTTGTAATATTTTTATAGATTAGTATATATTAATAATTATTATGACACCCAAAAATTATAGCTACATCCTATTCTTAGTTTTCATTAAAAATCTCTTTTTTATATTAAATTTAATATCTTACAATATATTGAATTATACTACACAAGATTTGAAAAGAATTTTTAAATTGCAAGCAAGTTTTACCAAATCCTTCTCTACTTTTTCATTACACAAGTTCGCGAGAGCCGCCAAGTTTGCTGCCGAATTACTGTCACTCTGTCACACTAATTTGTACCTACTCATTAGTTAAATTAAATTGGACAACTTCTAGAATTATAAAGTTTACTTGCATATAAAAAAATGTAGAGCTTCCTTCTGTTTTATAGTATATATAAAATCCTTTTTAAAAAAATCATCATCAAATGTGATATATTTCAATAAATTTATAATTTATAATAATTGATCATAGCCAATAATATATGAGCAAATACAAACGTAAAAAAAACGATATATTTCAATGTTTAATTATTATTGTATCTTTTCTATATCGATTGTAATTATTTTATTGCAAGTCCTGAATTATATAAAATTTCTTATTATATTGTTATTATATTGTACTGAACAATTCGTGAGAGGCTTACTGCTATTATACGTAATTAGGTCATACATTTTTATACATTCTTATTTTTATAAGTCTATCTTATCTAATTTATTCTATACTTATCTTAGCTACTAGGTTTTTATGTTTATTTGCATACTTTGCAATATAAACAAAAATAATAAAAAAATATTAGATCCAAAATTTTCTTCCATTTTTGTAAAGTAATGGATTATAAACACTAGTACCGTTGAAACACTTATAGAGAATTATGATGATAAGTAACAGCACTCAACACACAACGTGTCCAGTGAAAGTAGAAAACGGAATGTCTTCACACTGGTTCATCTCGGGCCAAGCAATAGTTGATTTTTTTCCCTTTTCGAATTTTGAAACTTTTTTAGAATAGTTTTGTTGCTTCTCTTAACAACGTATGAAAATAAGGTACCTATAGGTGGCGTGGTACTGAGCAGTAATAAATAGGTTCACTCTTTGTTTCAGTCTGCGTTGCGAGAACAGCAATCAGTAGAATAACCTTACGTTTGATACATTTAATAAAGTATTTTAGTTTATAAATTTTACTTTAAAAACAATCCACAATTTATTATACAACATTATTATAAAATCTTGACCATATTTTATTAGTGTCACAAGTATCATCGATCACCTGTTCCACTATTGAAAGGTGATAACAACTGATAATAATTGTTTATTTACTTATGTGATGAGAGATAATGTTAGTCACTTTATTGAAGAAATAACTTGATGCAAGGAGACCAGTTTTCGGTTATTTCTTTCCATTTTTAGGGTTAATCAAAAGGAAAAAAAACAGAACTCTTATAGCTGAAAAAATAAAAAAATGTAAATTATAGATAAAAACTATAAAAAAATTATAACTGTTGTTAATTTCATACAAAATGAGTGCACATGAAAAAGATTGATCGGTATAATAGAAACAATTTTTATTTCTCTCGCCTCACCCATTGAGGATTTCGTACCAGTTTCAGGACTGTAGGTCAAAGAAAAATATAATTTAATAAAAAAATACTAACTTAGCGTTCGTACTCACTCATTTTATATGAAATGAACTATAAATATTTTAATTTCGTGTAATTTTTTTTGAAAACCTATAAGTTTTTGCTTTTTGGATTTTTCCTTTATTTATATTGCAAGCTCTTGCCAAATTTCATAAATTTATGTCCATGTAAATTCCATACATAAAAAAAATACATAAAAAATGCATAAAATTTCATCTCTTTTTATTAAACTGACTTAGAAGTTTGACATTTTCTGTGCTGAAAGGGATATTTTTGTGCTAATTTCATCATGATACCTCCACGAAATCTCGATATTAATGGTTTTAATAGACGGAAAGACGGACATAAAAATGATTCTATAAGATTCCGGTTTTTTTTAAAACACCCTAAAGAAGATCTAGGCCGTTGTGGCGCTTGGACACAAGCGTGTGACTGTAAACGCGACGGTTGTGGGTTTGATACCCATTCGGGGGAATGCAATATTTAATATTTTCATTTCCTCGCTCTGGTAACGAGGCAAAGAGCAGCGATGAGTTCCCCCTCTCAACACACACAAATACACAGACACGCAATGCTTCAAGAATTTTGTGGAAAGCGAGGAATAGATGTGTCTTAACACTAGGTTCCCAGGTTCTCTCGCTGCTCTGTTTGGGATACAGCGTAAAAATAAACAAATAAATATTAAAAAAATCTATATCCATACTAACATCCAAAAAATATTAAAAAAAAAAACATCAACGTCCTCAAAAATATTAGTGCCTATTACCTAGACACCAAAATTATTTACATTACAGTAACCAAAACTATAGCAACAGCAAAATTCCTGTAATACCCATTAGGTTAGGATAAAGTAACATTGTAGAAGAAATACTAAGCTGTGAGGTAACAAAGGTGTTTTGAATAATTTTAATTCTAATCTCAGTTGAATAAATGATATCCCTCCCGCAAACAATACGAGTACACCCTTTGTAAAGTCGAGAGGGTCTAAACGGATGCAAAATGTTGCCAAATAAATTAAAGGACAGACGTTTAAATGAAATGGACTTTTGTAAGCGTAGTACCTATTTGAGTACTTTCAAGTAGTTGAAGTCATCATGGAAGTCGGTAAAGCTTCTGATTGTAAACGTGATGGTTGTGGGTTTAATTCACACTGGGGGGCTATATTTTTTTTATTTTAATAACACTGAGAACGGCCAATGAGCACACTCTGCTATTTATTAAAAATTCAGCTGTCCTAACACTAGGTTCCCTCTGTCTACCATATTATATGTGGCATATAGCGTGAAGCTAAAAATAAAAAACCGGTCAAGTGCGAGTCAGACTTACCCACCGAGAATTCCGTACCAATTTCAGAATTCTAGATCAACGGGAAGTACGACTTAGGAAAGTTGACAAAATTATATTTTGAAAATACTACAATTCTAAGCTAGTAATAGTTTTTATCTGTAATATACATAAATATAAATTTCTATTTCAGCTTTTTTTCTTTATTTGTACTGCAACTAACACATGTCATTTTTAGCTAAATTTCTTAATTGTGGATCTACGTGAAGAACTCTATACGATTAAATTACGCAGCAAGCAAAGTTGACAAACTTAAGTTTGCGGCCGTTTCGACACATTTCGTATGAAAGTAAACTACAAATATAAGTTTGTAATGGTCTTTTCATATAATATATATATAAAACTTCACTTTAAAGATTTTTTTTTGAATTTTTATTGTAAATTCTCACCATGTACCAAATTTCATCTCTGTAAATGCAGCAAAAATTATGCATAAATTCTCAAATCTTTTGATTGTGTTGACTTAGGAGCACGGCTCCTATATTCTCCTAGGTAATGTAGATCAGACAATTCATTCATTAATTTTCAGCTTGATACCTCCATGCAATCTCGATATAAATGATTAAGACAAACACACAAAAATGTGATCCTATAGTAAGGGTTTCTTTCTTTCTTTTGAGGAACCCTAATAATTAAAAACAATGTTAACAGTACAATCACTATATTTATAAACATATTGATAATGAAAAATTAATTAGATTTTAATGAATAAAGAATTAATTTGCACGTCGCGGCGCTTCATGGTGCACAATACGGCGACAGTCAGTGTGAACCGGTTGAATGCGGCTATTGTCCCGCGCCCTCTATTACCTCATTTTTCATTAAGAGGAGCAAATTACTTTGGAATATTTTATTTTATATAACTATATCTTTAATAAAAGATAAGATAAAAATAAAATTAAAAAGATTAACTTACTCTAATTAAAATTTTTCGTCCGAACACTAATACTAAATAGTATAGTATAGACAAAAGTACGTATGTAGATTATAGTACACAGTATGATACTGTCGTGACGCAGCGTCACAGCTCCTAAAGGAACTAGAAAATTTGTTAAACTTGACTAACAATCGACTGGTTGTGGGTTCGATCCCCACTCGAGGAGATGAAATATTTACTTAAATTTATATTTCCATTTCTTCGCTCTGGTGTCGAGGCTAAGCGCGGCATTGAGTTCTGCCAATCAACACGCAATGCCTCCAGATTTCGGCAGAAAGTGGGGAACGGAGTGTACACTAGATTCCCTCTGCCTACCCTGCTGTGTGCGGGATACAGCGTGAAGCTGACTTAATATTTAATTTGAGCTTGCCACTATTAAAATTTTTACTAGCGGTTTCGCTCTATAGTCAAATGGAAATATCTAAATGTTCAAAAAACACTGAAACGATCAAAGTGATATAACCTTCCTCAATAAATTGACTGTATTATACAAAAATAACTTTTTAAATTTTAATCTAGTAGTTCCTGAGATTGGGACGTTCAATCAAACAAACACATCAGTGTTATAAAAGTATAGATGCAACAGAGAAGTAATTCAATAGCGCTACATACAAATTTACTTAACCAAATAATAAATCTCGACCGACGTCAAAACTAAAATATAACAACACTTTGTTGTAAATAATTTCTAAAATTTAACATTCGGCGGTAACTTTTGAAAAATGCGAGAATATTTTGTAACATGCATAAATTACAGCTCCTACATATTGCTGGGGCCCTGGTGGTCGGATTTATGATCGCGAATGTTTTGTTACAACAAACAAGGTTCTGCGTAAAACAGGAAGTATTAAAAGTAAATATTCATAATATTTTTTTTAGTACCTAAAAGTTCTTAGTACTGAGTGTTTGGCTGTGAACGTGACTGTTGTCGGTTCGATTGCCACTTGGGGGAAAGAATTATTTAATATTTTATTTTTTTTCGCTCTAGTAGCAATAGAAAGCGCGGTGTTAAGTTCCACCACCCAATTGCCTCACATTGCCTCGAATTTTGGGCGGTTCCTGGGGAACGGAGTGTCTTAATACTAGGTTCGCTTTGCTTACCCTACTATATGGGGAAAAAGATGTCAGTGGCAGAGTAAGTCAGTATATGACTGTAAGCTTTATGGCTGTAGGTTAAATTCCCGTTCAGGCTAACGATTATATTAAAATAAATAAAAAAAAAAACATTCATTTTGTACAGTTAAAGCGCTATTACCCCCTAAATAAGTACATACTGTTTTAGGATTTAGAGACTCACCTGTTCTGTAATGGAAGAAAATAAAAAAAAAGATATACAAATTGCTTGGGCATATAGAGTTGCCATATTTCGATAATTTGTATCTGACCTATTTTTCGTTCTATACATAATAATATATAGAACAAAAATGAACGCAGGTCAGATAAAATAAATATATTAATTTAGAAGTTAAATTAGAATTTAGTTATTAGAATTGTTAATTTAGAAAATAATTTTAAAGTTATTTATTTTTATTTTAAGCGAGAGCTTCTCGTTGTTTCCCACGTATAGCAGGTGTCACCACTTTCTGTCCATTTTTCTAGACTTTTTTTGTTGAGTGACGAAACTCAACGTTGCGCTGTATCAATAACAAAGCGGAGAAATGAGAATAATTTAAATACAATACAATTTTTCGAGTGGCAATTGAATCCGCAACCATCGCGTTTACAGCCAAACGCGACACGCCGGTTTAATTTAAAATAATCCTACCTACTACATTTTAAAATGTCAAACTTCCATTTAGGAAATTAGTTCGTCAGTTTATTTTGGTACTTTCAATAAGAGACAAAATAAAAATAGCTGGTTCTGTCTTTAAATCAGATAGGGCTTCACATTTACAATGTACTATCTCTGGAACACTTTGACCCAAATCCAAAATGGTGAACTGTATTTGTGAAATTTTTGTGCTGTTCTTTTTAGGCTTTAATTTTAAACTATTTGCTTTGATTTATTTCTTTAATAATATTATTAAGTTGAAAATAGTTGTAGAAATAGAAAGAGTGAAATCTCAAGAACTACAGTTCGATTTTAAATATATTTTTTTGTATTGTTCGTCTATTTATCAAAAAATTGTATGGTAATATTGCATTAGGTTAATCGTCAAGTCAAAGTTACCTCGAATACTTAAAATGTATAATGTGACATACATATACATTCTAAGTATTAGAGCATAACTCTCAGGCTTCTCTGGGGCCAGTCGTGGCACAGGGGTGCAGGGCAAAGTGTGACTGTAAAATCCACTGGTTCTGAGTTTGATCCCCACTCGAGGAGATGAAATATTTACTTAAATTTATATTTCCATTTGTTCGCTCTAGTGTCGAGGCAAAGGGCGGCGTTGAGTTCTGCCACTGAATATGCATTGCCTTCATAATTCGGCAGAAAGTGGGGAACGGAGTTTCTTCACACTAGGTTCACTCTGAGGTGCGGGATACAGTGTGAAACTGATTTATTTAATTCATTTCACAACTCTTACTTTTTTCCATTTAATCATGGGGACAAAGTCGCGATTGAAAACCATTTAAATATAAAATAAAAATAGCTGAATCGGTCTCTATATCAGATGGAAATTAACATTTACATTAGGCTATTTCTGGAAACCTTTGATCTAAATTCAAATTGGACTTAAATAGTTGTCAAATGTTTAAATTTGTATAGTGGCTGTTTAGCTTTTGCATTTGAGTTATTTTAAAAATATATTGTAAATTTATGAATTATTTTGTATCAGATCTGGCTTGTCTATTTAATGGGAATAGAAATGGGATTGTAGGTTAGTAAACATAAAAAAAACTTATTAAACTTTTAAAAAAAATACTTAAGGTTATTAAGGAATAAGTTCTGCTATTCAAAAGAGAATTTCAATTGATGCGGAATGTGAAGAGCAGAGTGTGAGAACACTAGATTCTCTCTGTTCTCGCCAAAAAGGAAAAAACTATGATTTGTTTTTCTTTTTTGTAACTTCACGCTGTATATAGCATATAGCTGGGTTGATAGAAGTAGCTTAGGAACCTAGTGTTAAGATACTCCAATTCCATTAAAATTTCTCGAGGCATTGCGTGTTGAGTGGCGGACGCCACAAACATGTACATAATTAATACTAATATATCTATATATATTATTAATCTTTAATCCTAAAATATAGTCGATAAAATATATTGTAAAATTTTATACATAGTAATGGTACAATTTTTCAGAATACTCTTAAGTTTATTACTTGCAATTAAAATATTTTCTGGGTCAACGATCGATTCAGGCATGCGAGTGCAGTTAGTGATAGAGCTTTTTTTACCTAAAAAATAACTTTTTACCTAAAAATACCTATTTTTTTTCGGATTTTACCTTTCAAAGATAAACCTAATTGAGATTTTCATCCCTTTGTAGGTAGATAGATATTAATTTGCCTGCGCTTTTGTGAAGCCTCTCAAAGTAAAGTAAGAATATGATTCTCTGTTCTCGAAATATTTTATTGTTTTTTATTACTTGAATTCTCATTTACAGTAAAGTTGATATTTTTTTAATTACTTATTTTATTTTATTTATATCTATATTCTTAAAGAGGCAGAGAGAATTAAATAGTTACTCCGTTTTAGGCTGTTATAGTTAATGGATGGATGGTTGTGATTTCAAATTTAAATCAAGACAATGTAACGCGTTAATTTCTGCTAGTTTATTATTATATTTAATTAACATAAAAAATATAAAATATAGAGCCCAGTCGTGAAGCAGGCGCACAAAGTGTGACTATAAAACCGACTGGTTGTGGATTCGATCCCACTTGAGGAGATCAAATATTTACTTAAATTTATATTTCCATTTCTTCGCTTTGGTGTCGAGGCAAACCGCAGCATTGAGTTCTGCCACTCAACCCGCAATGCCTCCATAATTCGGCAGAAAGTGGGGAACGGATTGTCTTAACAGTAGGTTGCCTACTCTGCTGTGTGCGGGATACAGCCTGAAGCTGATTTATTTATTTTTATATTATATAAAATATAAAATTTATAATTATCTTATAAAAACATCACATGTTATCATATAAGAAAAGTTTTTTGAGGTAACACAAGTCTACTACTTGGACGGATTTAAGAAAGCTTACTTTGCAAGCTCATTTCCAGCGGAGTAGAGCTTGACGGCGAACTTTTTGCATTACATAACCTAACAGACGAGCTTATTAAGCCAGACTATTCGAGAAAAAGCATTTTTCTTATAGTAGAGACTGTAATTTTGAGTGTACGCATGTATCTTTATATATGTATGGTTCTAGTGTGTCATCTATAAGGTAAAAAGGTTAGGTAATAACATAAGGAGACTGTCATGGCGCAGCAGCATAGTCTCTAAATGTAAACGTATTAGTTGTGGGTTCAATTTCCTTTCAGTTTAGTTAATTATTTTCCTTTTCTCAGTCTGGTGAAAAGTCAAATCGTGGCGTAGAGTTCCGCGATTCAACGTACAGCGATCACTAAATAATAGGTTCTCATCAAGCTACAACGGAATTCATCAGAAGGAATAGAATGACTGGTAAAGACCTGTTTAAACAGCCCATGATGCTGGACATCTTTTGCTAAACGTCTTTTTTTATGGTTTGTAGCTTGGCTTGTTTCTAAGGTATTCAAAATTGATTTATCTAATGTATTGCGGTGTAAAAAACTATTCGAAATAATCAATAAATTTTCTGTAAATACCTTTAAATAATATTAAATAAATATTCCTATAGTTAAACTACACCAATTTATTAGGTAACGTGTTCGTGACAAAATACAACAAAAAATGAGACTATAACAATATAAATTATCAAGAAGTAAAATATCATAATATTTTCCATTAGAAACTGCATTTCAATTCTATTTGTATTTTCAAGGCTGAATGGATTTTTGTCGTATCCAACAAAATACTGGTAGTATACGATATGTTGAAGTAAATGGTTTCAATGTTGGGTCCGACTTGTGGAAATCCGTTTTGACAAGGATTTTTCGCTTTTACATAAAATATTACAGAAGTTTTTCCGTTCTATGTTTTATGGAACGTTTCTAGTGATTTGGAATTGTTTTGACATAATTTCATGACATTTTCGGGATAATATTTTTGGAAAATTACTTATTAAAAGCTTGATGTAGTCGTCATTTAAATGGCGTATATTTTTATCAGCTTCACGCTGTATCCCGCTCACAGCAGTGTAGGAAGAGGGAACCTAGTGTTAAGACACTCCGTTCCCCACTTTCTGCCGAATTCTTACTTTTAATTTTTCTTTTAATTTCGAGGATATAGTTATGGCGGGAACGGAGGTTTTGGGAATGTAGGGTGTCTGACCCCAGAAACTTAAAGCAGTCCTTGAGGTAAGATGGTGTAACAGCCATTGCGTGTTGAGTGGCAGAACTCAATGCCGCACTTTGCCTCGATACCAGAGGGAAGAAATGGAAATATAAATTTAAATAAATATTTCATCTCCTCGAGTGGGGATCGAACCCACAACCAGTCGATTTCACAGCCATACTTTGTGCCCCTGCGCCATGACTGGCCTCAATGTGTATATTTTTATTATTAATATTTTATCCAAAACTGGGCCTCACCCTTGTTTGCTTCGCCTGTCAAGCAATGATTACCTCGTTTATAATCAAAAAATAATATATAAAATTATATAAGCGGCGATAGGTAAACTTTCTTAAAAAGTGTATGCTCAAATTTTATTTAAAAAGTTAAATTTATCAAAAGATCAAGATAAAATAAAATGCTAGGCACCGTTCATAGAGCCACATTGAAATTGCCATAATATACAATATTTTATATATCTACTGACGAAAGACACAAAGAGAAAAAAATGGAGCGTAAAATATTTGTATACAAGAACAAACAACTTCCATTCAAAATTATATAATTATACAATAACTGGCTTGCTGAGGTATGGAACATTTTATATAACCTTCCATGATTAATAGACTATCTAATACAATAAGATTTTTTCATTTCCAATCAGCAGCTCGTAAGATTAGAGCGTTTAACCGAACAAAGCATTCAGCTTAACGTTTGTTATAAAATATAATGAATGCGGAATATATCATGCGGCGTTGAGTTCAGCCACTCAACACGCAATGCCTCCAGAATTCGGCAAAAAGTGGGGAACGGAGTGTCTTAACAACAGGTTCCCTCTGACTACCCTGCTGTGTGCGGGATACAACGTGAAGCTGATGTATATTATTACATATTATTATAAAAATCAGATAATGACACAGAAATGAGAACATATCATTAATCTGAAAACTGAACTATTGTCCGAAAATACCTACAGTACATACTATATATATATAAAAAAAGTGATGTTTTAAAGCATTTCAGTGATTCGGAATGCTGTGTTAATTGAAAGTACGAAATATGAGTTATAGTAATTACGCAGAGAATTTTCAAAGAGAAAAATAACTTAAAGCGTTATATTAAAGTCCAGTTTCGCTTGCAGCTTTTGTTAATTAATACAGGGCGTCCCCTACAACACATTTATTTAAACGTAGAGTAAAAGTAAACACCCTGTCCACCTTCACTGGGAATATTTTTCACTTTTAGCAACTTAAATAGAAAATAAACGGTATATTTCTATGTTCTCAAATAAATAGTGGGTAGAAAATTGGTACAAACACAACAATTTGTAGAAGATCAGAACCTTACCAAATAATGATATTGAAGTTAAATAATTCAGATTACAGAATGTGTGTGAGGCCAGTCGTGGCGCAGGGGCACAAAGTGTGACTTTAAAACCGATTGATTGTGGGTTCGATCTCCAATCAAGGAGATGAAATATTTAGTTAAATTTATATTTCCATTTCTTTGCTCTGGTGTCGAGACAAAGCAGTTTTACGCACGTAATACCACCAAAATTCGGCAGAAAGTGGGGAACGAAGTGTCTTAACACTAGGTTTCCTTTGCCTACCCTGCTGTGTGCGGGATAAAGCGTGAAGCTGTTTTTTTTTATTGAGTATACGTAGTCCGTACAGTTTGTTAAATTTTTAGCTATATTTTTTAATTTCACTACTTAAACTAGGCTTAGAACTTGTTTAGGTATATATTGAAACCTTTTTTATTTTTGAAACAATTGTAAAAGAAAACACACAAAAATCAGGCATAGAAGCATCTATCTGACTTATATGCTACATTGTACATATTGTCATATTATACCTATCCTGGAAATCAAACTAAATACCGTATCACTTGCTAGAACAATATTTATAAACTAAACCCTAAAACATCTTAATAATATTATAAATGTGTAAGTCTGTGAGGGTACCTTTTTCACGCAAAAACTATTAAACTTTACATTTTAGTAGTTTTTGCTTGAAAAAGATACAATTTGTAAAAATAAATGGATAATTTTGACTATATTATAACAATATATATAGCGGGCGAAGCCACGAGCGGGTTACTGGATATGTGTAATCCTAAAGTTAAATAACTATAATAAAACTGTATTAGAACAGCGTACGCAGGACCATTTAATGTCAGTTGGTCGTTCTTTACATTTAACGTAGACCATTTAGGCTCTTTCACGACCTTTATGTATAGCGCGTAAGCCTCAATTGTTATTTACACCACATTTTATTTTGAAGATATTAGCGTAGAGGGAATCTAGTGTTAAAACACTCTCTTTTTTTAAGACATTGCTCATTGAGAGGCGGAACTCAATACCGCATTTTGCCTTGTTACCAGAACAAAGAAATGAAAATATTAATAAATAATAATTCACTCTGTGAAGTACGGATCGAATCCACAACCATCGTGTTTACAGTTACACGCTTGTACCTTTGCGCCACGACGGCCTCTTATATATGTATATTATATGGATATAACTATGGAATAAACTAAATATTCTTCTGCCAGTCTCTAGTCAGGGCTTGTGTGGACTTTGTGTTCGATACATAAAGCTTTATAAACATCTTCTTACAGAGACTCGAGAAACAAAAGTTCTAACAACAAAGTTGTATAGAAGTTGCGCAAGTATTCTGACAGTTAAGTTAAGGAATATTAAGTGACAATGAATAAAAATAATTTCAAAAATAAATATTTAATATAAAATTTACGATTCGAAAGTAAGAAGCTAGCCAATGTTATAATATATGTTGAACATTTATTTTCGAAAATTTTGAAAAATATATAAACAATAGCGTACTTACTACATCCATTTTGAAACGTCTTAAGTTGTTAAGTTGTCTTCAACTTAACAAAGGAAGCCGTTATATAAAATAACTATTATATTTTTTATTTCATTAATTATTTTTTATATTTCAAATTTCGCGCGATTTTAACGTAAGTGATGCCATTTTCCTCTGCAGTGATGACGTCGGTCAGTCTTGTAAACAAATGCAATATTGCAATGGAATCGAAAATGAACATAAGAACAAACGTTGCGTCGATAAGTTGACGCTTTATTTACAAGATCGTACATACACATATAAATAAAATAAAATAAATCATCTTCACGCTGTATCCCGCACACAGCAGGGTAGGCAGAGGGAACCTATTGTTAAGACGCTCCGTTCCCCACTTTCTGCCGAATTCTTTAGGCATTGCGTGTTGAGTGGCAGAACTCAACGCCGCGCTTAGCCTCGACACCAGAGTGAAGAAATGGAAATATAAATTTAAGTAAATATTTCATCTTTGCGAGTGGGGATCGAACCCACAACCAGTCGGTTTTACAGTCACGCTTCGTGCCGCTGCGCCACGACTGGCTTCAACAACATACACATATAATTTTTTATTTTATGCATTGCTACAATTATTTATTTTTAGATGTTTTCTCATATGAGCTTAAATTCCTTATTGTAAGTATATTACTACAAACTTGGCAAGAACTGTTAGATCGAGTCGAGTGTTTTTGTATAACGACAAGTACGTAATTGAAAATAGGTCAAAAGCATACTGTAGAGGGAAGACTAGCGAGTTTCTTGTCAGCACTTCTCGGTATTGCTATTTATACCTTTATAAAGTTCAGGTTTTTATTATCTCTTGTATAGTTATATATATTAAAAGCCAGATAACTAAATATATTACAGATCAGTGGCTTAGTGTTCCACAAAATACACGATAGTATGTAACACGGGTTGAATCTTTTCTTGGAGGAATAGTATTATTTTATTCGATCTACAAATCGCGGTCTTACTGTCTGTCTTTTACGCAACGCATAGTTGTTGGAATTTTGAAGAAATAGTGAGAAAGAGAGACTCTATAGATAAAGTGTGCAAACAGGTTTGAAAGGCTTCTTATATTTATTTACATTTATGATGTATATAACATAATAAAATATACAAAAAAGGGAAAGAAAGTCCTTATGAGTTAAGTATGTAGGTCAAATGATGAAACATACTGAAAGTATTATAATTACAATATTTTCTATTATATTTTTTAAAAATTATTGGCAATTTATACAAATAATAGGCCGTTTGAGGCTTTCGACCATTTCCGTAGAGTAACTTTTGAGTTCAGCTACGCAATGTATCTAAAATTAAACGGAAAGAGGAGTGTCTTAACAGTAGGTTCCTTTTGCCTACTCTGCTTTATGTGAGATATAACGTGAAGTTAAATTAAAGTAATTACATAATAAAAATAAATACTTATCTACTCAAACAGTAAATAGATCCCAAAGTTCCATTCGAAATTCTAAAACAATTTTGTTTAATTTTAGCAACTTCACGTAATTACCATACAAAGATTCACGACAAAATCTTATAAAGCGATACGCTTTGTAATTACCGAAGTTTAATTAAAGCCTAATTCATTAGAGATTATCAACTCGGATAAAATAACTGACGATGAAACTGTTGTATATAAGTAAATAAGTACTCAAGCGACTGATATACGCTCAATATTATTGCACAATATGCTTCACGCGTATAATCGGCCAGAGATAAAATAGTGTTGAGACACTTCGTTTTACATTTTCCACTCGGTAGAAAAATACTGCAACCAATATAACCTTTTTTTACCAGAGCTAGGTTATTCCTACGAATAGTAATCGAACTCACAACCATCCTGTTGTGTTCTACAACTACTGTCACTATCCTAACTCCAATCACCAGAAATTGAATCCTAATATAACATAAAAATTTATACTTCTAGCAACACTAAACACTAACAGAAAACGTCGCACTGTCTAATTTTCGAGACATCGCGTATAGAGTGCCGAAACTCAACGCTGCGCTTTTGTCCAGAGCGGAGAAATAAAAATAATCGTTCTTCCAAATGAGAATTGATTCAACGACCAACGCATTTACAGTCCGCGTCGCCTATACATATATCTAACACAAAACTAAGTTACATTATATTAATATGAAAACTAACAAAACACATTCTAAAAGAAAATTCCACATGCAACATATTATACGTGGTTGGTTACATAACGACGCGTCGCGACACTAAAGCTTTCTGAAGATTCCTCACAAAACTTTGAAAGGACCATGTATTTCACGTCGTTCTACACACTCGCCTATTTACTAAAGTATGTAGATTTTGCATCTTAATGTTATTTTCTTACCTTATTTAAATAATTGTATCATTTTATGTTGAAATGTATCTCACGGTATTGCAGTTGATGCGCGACGGTTACAGATTCAAATTCTAGTGAAACATTCTTTTTTTATTTTACATTATATTACGCACAGTAAGTTAGACAAAGACAAAAAAACGTAGTGCCCAGACACTCTGTTCTTCTGTATCCGCTTGCTTTTAAAATATTACGTGAAGAGTGAAAAAAATGGTTAGTAAAAATTATTGAAAATATTCCAATTAATTTATATCTATTACTACAAATTGTATAACTTAAATTATTATTGCAATGCTTATATGCTGCATCCCATATATCCCTGTATATCCTGACTGCAGACAGATGGACTACTGATTTTAACTTTGCGTCTTGAGCAGCAGAACTCAACGCTTCAAATACAGTTATTGGTTGAAACCCACTCACTTTAGTAAAGATAATTTTGTTACCAGAGCGAGGAACTGAAAATAGTTCATTATCTTGAGTGGGAATCGAATCAACAATCGTCGCAGTTACAACCAAATTCTGTGTTGTTGCGCCACGATGGCATCAATCAGTCATATAATTTAAATAATCAGATAAATTTATGGATATTTTTTTTTATTGAAGCATTTTCTAAGAATTACAAAGCAATAGCACATTGGTAGATTACAATCGCAATATATTCAAGTTGACTTATATTGACGAATTGACAAGAGAAAACATCGTGTTTTCGGAGTCCCGATGCTTTTCCTCGTTCCCGTAATAAAGGTTTAAAGGGATTATTACTTCCTTTGTGATGGCTCGTCTTTGAAATTACTTTCTTTTACCGTAATGATGTCAAATAATATGACAATGTTACAATCATTAAAGTAGCTTAATAATGTAAACTGACTTTACCTTTTAAATAATTAAAAGTTGATGTTTATATATTTTTATGCCCAATTTTCAAATTCAAATAATTTAAGTACTATCGTTCCTAATTGTGTAAACTTTATATTTCTTTCTGCGATACAGATAGAGGATACCAATTCACACAATTACATATTAACTATTAAAATTTAGCCCATTGACATGAAACCTTTTACATTCATAATCTATATATATAAAAGGACTTGCACCTTACTGGCTGAGGTAACGCACGTACAGCCGTAACCGCTGATGGTAGAAACGTAAAATTTGGACAGTTGTTCATTTTCATAATTTGGACATCCACTAAGAAGGGATTTTGAAAAATTTTAACCCTAAAGGGATGAAATTGGGGTTGAAAGTTTGTATGGATTTTTTTTTAAATCGGCACCGATTTTTATAAAATTTGAAATTCAGACTCTTAAAAATATTTAATTGAATACGTGTTTCATAATTTTTTAGAATTCACCTCCTAAGGATGCAAATACGCGGGCGAAGCTGCGCGGGCCCTCTAGTATTATTATAAATATTAGAGAAAAATGAGGACTATCAATTGACAAAATATTTTTTATTGGATTGTCCACTCATCGAGGAAGGCTTTGGGCTATATTTATTTATTTATATTCATATTAATCGTTGATCCCCCTTTAAACTCTTATATTATGTCAATCATAACACTTAGTTATATCCATTTGACCACGCGGGCGAGGCGACAGCTAAAATCTAGTTTATTATAAATACTTATGTTTCGCCCTGAAGGAATTTATACTCCCAGTTATATATAGCAAGATATATTCTAATTACGCGTCGACGTCAACATGTGATCTTATTAAGTCTCCTTTAAAATTGCATTTTCTAGTATGCAAGATGTTCTATGCAAATTAGTACATACTATGTTTTGAAAATTGCAACTCTATATTAGAGAAGATAAATATACATACATATATATAAAGTACGTATAGGTGCAGAAGAAATGCAGGTGCCTTGCACACTTGTAAACACAACGATTGTGGGCGCGATTCCCAATCGGAGGAAAGAAAAATATTTAATAATTTCATTTTCTCGCTCTGGTAACGAGGCAAATCGCAGCGTTGAGTTCCGCTACCTAACACGCAATACCCTGAGAATGCGGCGAATATGGAGAACGGAAGCGTCTTAATGGGGAACGGTCCGTCTTAACGCAGGTTTTCTCTACCTATCCTATTACTTGCGGGGTACATCGTAAAGCTAAAAAAAAAACTTACATCAATCGAGGCTCAAACTTGCGATCCTTTCAACAAATTTGAACAATCATGATAAATTGGTAACATTCTGTATTCAATATACCAGTAGCTTTACGAGGTGATATCCAAGTGAAAGCAATGTGAATAATACAAGTCGATAGAGCTCTATGAAATATGAGGGCGTGCCTGTAGCTACAGCGATGCCATATATCATTTCATGTCTTACACTAGCTTTTATTTCACGTTTAGAATTTATTAAAAGATGATGAATTGTTGGAAATTTTATTTGGGGAGGTTTTTTTTTAATTTCGAAATAACAAAGTTTTTTTATAAGTTTTAAGCCTATATTATATATACTATTGAGGCCACCTGTAAACGCACTAGTTGTAACTTTCGTCACTCGGTGAAGTGATTATATTTATTTTAATTCTCTCAGGTAGACAAAGCGCGGAGTTATGTTCTGCCACTCAACACGGTATATCTCGAAAGGTGTAGTTTAAAATATCGTTATTATAATTTAATATCTACAATGTATAATCATTATGAACATTCTGTAAAAAATTATATAATATGAACATCTCTCTCAGTTTTTTTCTTTTCGACGTATGTCAAACACATATTGAAAACATGTGACCTTTAAAAAAATCATACAATTTGTAAGCATTGTGGGTATGTAAAGCCTTACATGACTCTACATTTGTGGCAGTAAAATCAATCCGTTATACCTAGCGAATTCAAAGAACAAAAGAATGAAAGTCTTTCAACTTCATCAGATTTGCTGGTTTTCCTCATACTCATAATAGACGTTTGAAAAGATTACAGTTTCCCTTCATAACGAAAGACTCTACATATTCCATACTTTACTGATAATAGATATGAATGATATTTGTTAAATTTACTTATATTTTACCTTTTGTAGGAATAGGTAAACAAATGTTTGATGATGAGAGACTTCATTCTTAATTTTTGTCCCCTATATAAACATTGTCTTGCGAGAATAAAAAAAACGCATGCAAAAATATTCTCTAAGTAGATTCAAATCTACTAGCATAACAAACGACCAATTATTTCACGATTGTGTTAAATACAATTATTGTATGCTAAGAGTTAGAAAAAAATAAGTTTTACAATAACAATGTAAACGGCGGGGTTGAGTTCCGTCATTCAACACGCAATGCCTGCAGAATTCGGCGGCAAGTGGGAAACGGAGTGTCTTAACACTGGGTTCCCTCTTCCTACCCTGCTATGTGCGGAATACAGCGTGAGGCTGACAAAAAAAACATTTAGGCAGTGAAATTGAGATATATCAGCTCTTTTTTTAGTATTATTTCTTACAATACAGACTCATGATCTGTACAATTTGTATTATATTTGAATATTTGAATACATTTATTTTCTATTGTTATTTTTTTAGACATTATTCGCAACTTTGCCAACTTGCTCAATATCATCCTTGTTTTAGAGACAAAAGTCATATATCACCAAGTCGCAAGAACTTCACCAGTGATTTATTCTAATACAATTTAATGTTAATTTATAGCGTCTTCAACTCTAGATTATAGAGCCGAGTTTGCTGCCTTCGTTAATATATTATTCCTTCAACCGATTTTCAGATTTACAACAGAATTGAAAATTTACTCTTAAAGATATAGCGCTCTGGAAAATGAAAATGTGTTTAGGTTTGATTGTGTATATATATATATTTTTGTTAATTGCATGATATAATATAAAAATATTGTCTGTTTTGATAATAAGACAATAAATTTCAATTTATTTGTGAAAATCTACTTGTTTGATTGCAAATTCGAATACCAATATTGAAATGTATAAAAATGTTCATAGCATGAATTGCATGACTATTCTACTTGGTATTTTAATAATCTTTTGTTTAAATAAGAACAAAAAAGTTTAAAAACACTGCAATTTCCTCCTCGAAAAAGGAAAACAGTAAAATAATCCAAAAAAATAAATTATAATAATCTAGAAGCATTTCATTTAAAATAACCGTCAAAAGCGTTATCCGAAAATGCTGTTTTTAATCCGGCTTTTAATAATTTTGCAGGCGGAAAGTAAAACCTCTTGTAATTTACTCCTCAAAGGTCTTTTAATTTCGTAGTTCAAAGGAAACGAGTTCTTATTACCATAACATTATTACCATATTCATTTGTGCGGATCGGATCGTAATTTGTAAGTGTTGTATTAGATGGTAATTTATAAGACTATTTTGTGATAAATCGTTGATTGTAATGTTTTTTTTTAGATTCACGCTGTATCCCGCATATAGCAGGGTAGGTAGCAGGTAGCCGAGAGATAGAGGAAACCGAGGACTAAGACATTCCGTTTCCCGTACACAGCTTAATTTTCTAGATATTGCATGTTAAATGGCGAAACTCAACGCCGCGCATTGTCTTGTTATCAGAGTGAACAAATAAAAATAATTAATTCCATCGAGTGGAACTGGAACCCACAACTATCGCATTTAAGCCTGACGCTGTGTCGCTGTGCCACCTCATGTCACTTAAAGAATATTTTTTTTAATGTCACGTATTATTTAGTTAAACATTAATAAGTTTTCCAAACATGGTGGAAAGATATTTAACTTTTTTTATTAGTATTCGGGTCAACGTTGGATCCTTACAAATGCGACGGTAAAATTGTTCGCGTTATCCTGCAGTTGACTCGAGCGTTATACTCGTAAATATGTCATATATAAATTACCAGATGTACCTACAGTACGGTCTACGAGGCATGGCCCTGACGATAACTGTAGATGACTCTACTATGATTTTAGGTGTTTTCTTACTTTTGACTATTTGCTTCCAATTGTACTATGTGAAAAATTCAGAACACCTTCAAGGTGGCTATCACTTAGTACAGAAGTCGACTGTATTGCGCTATAAGAAATTTTATGTATTAAAATAGAGGATAACGATATGCTGTTGATAATAATAATGCTAATATAGAAAATCTTTATAAATAATATTTTTTTAACAAGAATGGTATATGATTACATTTTAGAAAAGTCTAGAGTCTTAGCATCATATCTATTAAAGTGATAATTATTTCAATAATCTTGTGAAAAAGCCTACATATGAAATCCTCTCACGGTGATTTTTAAGTGAAGGGCTGTCTATTGAACTGTATAACGTCTCTCTTTCTCATCTCATCTCGTCTCATCTCATCTGTCTAATGTTGACTAGACTACGACTACACAAAATTAAATACGATAACAACTCCTCCAAGTTTATTAAACTAATATGTGTAAATTCATTCACATGTTTCTGTACCAAAAAGATCACATAAAGATGGCGTCGTAACTCCAAAACCGATGTACTAATATAAATACGACTATTCAAATGACAATATTGAAATAGTTCTCAGTTATCTTTTGAGAAAAATCTGGGATTCCATGATATCCAGTTCTCATTTGAACTAAACGAACAAGTCTAGTCATATCCAAGCCAGAAAAGCCAGAGAAGGAATGTTGCAAAATTTATGTTATTTTCAAAATTTTTGTTCGTTTGTCTTTTGTTACCCTTGTTTTTGTTTGTTTTTTGTGGATTTTTTAAATGTATATTATGTAAATATTTTTAATATTTAGTTCTAGAGTAAATTATATAAGATGTACAACTCAAAAATTTTAGATTTCGTTTTTTTTTTGTTCTCGTCCGAATGTGGAATCCTTTCTTTTTACTCCGCTTTACTCCCGAAAGAACTCACATGTCAAATTTCAGCATTATACGCCACATAGTTAGTCACTCAGTAATGGAAAAGATTTGTGTAATACAAATTTATTTTCTTTTAAAGCAAATATTTAGCTACAGAAATTGCTTGTAAATTAAAAAATATCTTTTAAGAATGTTATTTTAGTTTCTATTTACCGTATTTTTTTCATAAAATGCTGGAGATTGGGTAATTTAAGTTGATTTGAGACCGGCTGAGCGTAATTCAATATATTAAAGACTGAGTTATTGCGGCTTCTTCGTGTACGGTCTACAAAATACGTATTGGGAAAACTATTACATTACTAAGGACGATGGAATCGTAGAAAATTGATAATTATACTTAATATGAAACGTGGATTCAATTTATGTATTAAAAACGTACGTATTTATAATTACTATCAAGTTTAAAATTAAATGTAGTTTCACTCTCTATACCGCATACAAATGCTCCATATTATATATATATATTTTATTTTATTTTATGTATATTATTATTTTATTCGATTTTTCGTTACAAAAATGCAAAATGTTTATCTTTTTTCCTATTTTTTATTTACGTTACTTAAACATAAAATAATATTTATTTTTAATTTACGCAAATGGTTATTGTTATAGTTTGCAATAATTAAAAGTAATTATTATATTTGCATAATAATAAATGAAAGCTTAATTTTATTTACTGTATCTCAATTGACACAGCCAGACAATATTAATTATAATAATAGCTTACTTTACTCATCATTTGCTTACACTACACAACACAGAATATTTCACTATACATTTAATACAAGAGCCAGAGAAAGAGATCCTTTTGTACAATAAAATGTACTATTTTATATATCTTTATACGTACCTTCGAAATACATGCGACTATAACTTTTTGTAAGACTTAATTAAATTTAATACAGTTGTGTTCGAAAACGTGATATTTATATGCGAATTAACTTTTTCTTACAGCTTCGCCCGTATAGTTGAATGAATGGTAATAAGAACGTGTCATAGGGCCAATTGTAAATGCTCGAGGTAGCTCTGACTAAATCTACAGAGGCTTACATCCTAGCAATTAATCTAAACAATCATAGCCTAAAGCCATAAAATATTATTTAAATTCAAACGGTAGTTCCTGAACTCTTCAGCTTTTTTATGTGTATACATATGTACAAAAAAATATTACTTTTAAGAAATTCTATATTTCTCTACCACTCGCTACAAAAGTCGACGTAAAGACACATTTGAAGGCATCGGCGCTCAAACGAGAGTTCTTAGAAGGTGATTTCTCAGAAAATATGCTTTGCTTTCGCATTATAAAAATATGTAAAAGAAAATATCATAAAATTTAAGTACGACAGTATGTAGAACGTGTAATGTAAGATGTTTATATGTATGAAATAGAATAAACATATAGTAATTGAACCTAAAATTAACAAATAAAGAACGATTCGAATGATCAACTTATGAAATTAAACATAATTCTGTTCTTTAGAAATGGTGTTTCTCTATTAAAATTGTTCAATATCTTATAAACAATAACATTCACAGAAATTTGACATTTTCAAAGTACTCTTCTTTCATTTCAAAAACTTTAAATTAATGTTATATATGATGACGGTGTTGTAGTGCAGCAACACGACCCCGGACTGTGACCGCAATGGATGTGGGTTCAATTTCCATTCAGGGGAATGAAAGTCTAAGTATAACACTAAGTTCCTTCTGCTTACCCTGCTATATGCTGGATACAATATGCAAACAAAAAAAAAATTGAAATGTAGTTTTCAAATATCAATCTTACATACTGACGCTACTTGTTTATTTTCAGCTTCGAGAGTTGCGATATTTTTTGCGTCGAATATTTTTCCGTGAGTTATAAGTAAAAAACATTTTTATTATAAGATATTTTATAAGAAGATAGTGTTTTTCTTTTTCTTGTTATTGTCTGTCACAATATTAAGACTTCTAAAGGTATAATATTTAATCTTATTTATTTTATTTATCAATGTTTTCTTATTAGGGATTTCCAAAGTAAGGTGACATTATTGTATTGCCTTTGGGACTTGAAAATCTGAACGCGATGGTTGTAAATTTAAATTACTTTCGAAAAGTAGATTATACTTCTCAAATTTATTTCAGTTATTACACTATACAGTACTAATGAAAAATAAGTAGCAACATTCTGTCATTAAATTATATTCAAAATATAATAAAACTGAAGCCTTAATAGTAACTAATATATTATAAGATAGAAGCAATCAGATAAAGAGTTATCGCAGTATAGTAAATGGTTCAGAGGTTTAAACACACAATGCAGCTTGTATTCCGCTGTTTCCATAAAACATTCTAGATTTCTTTAAAAAATGATATGGAGCAAGATAAGAAGAAAAACGATATTTTTCCGTGACGCTATTAACGTACAACGGTAGCAATCGTCTTAGCTATAAAGACTGGAGAGGTTAAAGTCCTCTCCTTAATTTGACCCTCGTGATATATAACTACTAAAGGCGAAGAAAGTAGTGGTGTCCCCAAGGAGTCGTTTTGTGTCCCACTTATTTCAATTTATAGGTTATTGTGAAAAGTTATTAAGGTTTACTTGGTATTGCTCCAATTAAATTTTATTTTGGTGCTTATAAATTCTTATTAGATTCTTTATTATTAACTTTGTTTTCTAAGAAATTGAAGATGTATTAGATTATTAGGCATCATCTGAGCTAATTGTGTACTTATGGAAGTTAAATTAAAATAAAATAAAATTTAAATTCCATATTGGTTTTGAACAAAGTTCTGCTAAGTGTAATACATTTTATGATAATACTGGCCACTATGGAAAAACATATTTGTTTAAAATCTTAAAAAATATACATAATTCTAGAGAAGACGAAGAAGTGTTATGATAATAGATATAAAAAGAATTATATCTTATTTCATAATATCATTTCAATTCTAATATAAATTGAAGTATATTACATGTAAATGTAGTAACAGAAGTAGACATCTTAATAAATGTATTATATAAAAGTATAAGACTAAGAACTCCTTAACTCGAGATAAGTCTATCTTCATACTGTCATTTTAAGATTATCCTCGATTATTTATACTAAAGCAATGTAAAAGACAAAAAGGCTTTCTTGGCATGAATGGGCTTGTTTTTTCCTAAAAAAATCTAAAGTCGTTAAGTCGAAAACCTCTGACTGTGAAATCTCGAGGGGATCGTTCAGAGATAACTCGAGGCTGTCACTTACAGCGTTCCTGAGATGGGAAATAAAATTGTTTCATCAGTTTTGTGTGCTTTTGTTAGAAGCAATTGTCTTTAGATTTTTTAGCTATTTTTCCGCATATAACAGGTTGGATAGAGAGAACTTAGTGTTAAGACACTCCGTTTTCCAAATTTTTGAGAAGTTAAAATATTAAATTTTCCCTAGTGCTTATTTTTAGATGCTACGTGAAATTTGTAAACTATCATAATATTATCAATGTACTCTACCATAGACAAAGAGATTATAGGATTTTAATCTTTTTCCCATCCACAACGTAAGTTCAAATGTAATTAGAATTAGATACGAAAGTTTTAAAACATTTTGTTTAATATTTCTATTTTTAAAGCAGACTTAAATTAATGTAAACGTAAAATTGAAATTCATATAGTATAATATGATTTTATGACAAATTATATTAGAGAATAATATTTATTGTTACGATGATGATAGATCCTATAAATTAAAAACAGAACGACATACAGACACTAGGTTCGTCTTGCTTATTTTGATGAATAAATTTCTCTTTCACCCTTAAGGATCAAATTCAACTTCACGCAGAAAATGAAGAACTGGGTGACATGACACTTATTTTTAAGTGTCAAGTCACCAAGTTAATTTTTGCAAAAAAAATATAATAAGAGCCTGCAGCATGTACCAAAATCACTTTTAAACTATAACATTTCGTTTTAAAAATTGTGTCAGATCAAGTGGACGTAGCGAAACTTAAATTTAAATAAAATTTGAATGAAATCGACGCTCCTTTTCCTGTCTGTAACAAGTTATTGACACACCGACAGACAGCAGGAAGGCTCAAGATAGAAACTTCAAATTGAATTCAATGAAACCTTTCAGTCCTTTCAATGAAACCTTTATGTGTAGATTGTATCGCGATGGGTTGTGCTGTGAATAGGCACCGGCTGCGGGGTTAAATTTAGTTACTATTGTTTTGTATGAAACGTTCATGTACTCTATTCAATATACATATGTACGTATGAATGTAAATATAACAGTATTGTGGTTCTCTCTGCTATGTGAGGGATACAGCGTGATGCACACACACACAGAGAGAGAGAGAGATATACTAGTGAGCACTCTAATATCATGAAAACGCAAAATGGTGGACCCGAGCGGAAGAGAACTTGTTATATTTAATTTCAGTCATTTAAAAAGCAGCAATAACTTTTTTAGATTATCAATTTGTTTCATTGGAGTTTCAGTATCAATTAACATTCTTATATTATTAGAAAATTTAAAATGCTTAAGAATCTTATTTCATATAAAAATAATATTTTATTCATTTGTCAAAAAGCAAGTAAAAAGTTATTTTAATTATCATAGCTTCCATTTTTCCATGGCTCACGAGCCCTGGGGGCATTGGGAACCATCACCCATCACGCCATATCTGACAAGGGGGCAGTGATAGACGGAGCAACAGATAGCTACGTGGAAATGATCGTAGCGTTTGACGCTCCGTCCTCTCTACCTACCTACTGGGATAATTGTGCGAATATGTGAATTTGATTCACTTAAAATGATAAAAATACTAGAATCCGCCTCATGCTGTGCACGGCGGGTGGAGCTGGGCGAAGCTACGTTGTGCAAAATATTGCGAAATTTTCTGTTTTGTTCACACGCGCTGGGCTAGGTTAGTCAAAGTCAATGTCAGTTTGTGCGTTCTGTGCGCTTGAATTTCAAAACGTTCCACAGCTTAACTCTATGGGACACATTTGGAGTATTTACTCAAAAAGTACAAATACAATTATCACCAAACTACTTCGTTGGGATCACGGTGTCATCCACAACGTCCCTACAACATTTCAGAGCTGTAGGTTTAACGGTTTAGGAGAAGCATTACAATGAAAGACACTTTTGTAACAGTAAGAGCTTCGCTCCGATCAGCTCAATAAAAGTTTGAAGAAACTTGCTTGATGTATTACAAGAGAATTCTATTTTTCCTTAAAAATTAAATAAAAAAGTATCTTATAAAATTGATGAAATGAAATAATGATAAATTACATGGCAATTTTATATGTGGAGGAAACTAAAAGGAGATGAGTTTTAAACCATTCTAAAGAAGTAACTTTTTTTAGCTTCACGCTGAATCCCGCGGGTAGCAGGGTCGGCAGATTCTCCCTAGTATTAAGTAAGACAAACCGTTCCTCACTTTCCCCCGAATTCTGCAGGTATTGCGATTGTAGTGGCAAACTCAACATCTCAACTCTCTGGTAATAAAAATATTAAATGTAATTAAATTTATTTCCTCGAGTGAAAATCGAACCCACAACCGGTTGTCTATACGGTAACACGCTTGTATCTCTACACCACAACTGGCCTAAAGTTTTAAAGTGTCATATAAAAAAAAACTAAATTAAGGTTTTTCATAATAAGCAACAGTATTTGTTCTGTAAACCCGCCCTTGGTCGGTACAGGTAAAAATTCCCTACACGTAGTCCTTTGTCAACTCTTTCAACGTTTTTTCTTATTTTCAGTTTGTTTTTAACAAAAGCTTTCACAAACATTTGAAAGCACAATTTTGATTTAACTTATATAAGCCTTGTAATTTGCTATTGTTGTTCTTTTCAAAATAATGAGAAAGAAGAATGACCTTTAAAGTAAGTATTTCTTAATGTGGGTAGACCTGATACACATCCTGCTGTTAAGAGATACTAAAAAAATTTGTATCTCTTATACAGCAGGCTACGAAGGGTTAACCTGCTGATAAGACATTCCGTCTTCCATTTACTTTCCAATTTAAGATACATTATGTGTTGAGTAGTAAAACTGAACGCCGCTTTTTGGTTTGCTACCAGAGCGAGAAAATGAAAATGACTTCAATATTATATATGCGTGTACCACTTTTATTTATATTACATTATTTATACTATTTATATATTTTTTGGTGTTTTATCTTTTTTTTGTTTTAAATATAGCTTTTATTTAAGATCAGATGTGAGATCAATCGTGGCGCAGGAGTACAAGCGTGTGAGTGCAAACGTAACTGGGTGTGGGTTCGATCCCCACTCGATGAAATGAAATATTTATTTAAATTTATATTTCCATTTCTTCGATCTGGTGTCCAAGCAAAATGCGGCGTTGCAATTGCAATGCCTCCAAAATTCGGCTGAACGTTCCGCCGACTTAACACTAAGTTCCCTCTACGCTGTGTGCGAGATAGAGCATGAAGCTGATGTTTTTTTAATATTTAAGACCACGTTATCAAAGTTATGGGTGACAACTAATACATCTATATTTGTATTGGGTTATAGAGAACAGAGTAGTATAACATAAAATTTATTTACATAAGTAATAATACTACAGAAGATTGTATAAAAACTAAAGAAATCAGACTGAGTTTTTACATGAGAGACATTATGAAGAGAAATTTTATTAGGCTCATTTTTAAGTAAGTACTCAGCTCAGGGAAAATGCGTAGGTTTTGTCAACCCTTGCCGAATTTTCTTTTGGCTTTTATGTTTTTTTTTGTCGGACAAAGAGTCTTTAGAAAATATTTGCTCGGATCCTTGTTTTTTGTTCACGTTAATTTGCCTGATTTTGCAAACTGAGCAGTTTGTTCGCTTGTGGTAATAATATTTAAATTTTAAATATTCATTTATCGATTGGAAGAGTATTTCTGAAATATAAAAAAAATATAAAAAGGAACGCAGTGTCTTGATACTAGGTTTCTTTTGGATATTCTAGCAGGGTGTGAAAAAAACGTAAAGCTTAAGCAGCTTCTTCAACACTGAAATTGGCTAAAATATGTGAAAAATATAAGAAAAAGTTTTCAAATCTTTAAACATCCAATTTCTTTTACAATTCATCTTACTTCAAAACATTATATCGTTCTTATGAAGTTTTTTTAAATATGTCATTATTTATTTTAGTTAAGTTTGAAATATTGGGGCGGCGGAGTTGGGCAGTAACTATTCAAGTTGGATCATTTATCTTGATGTCAGTCAGTCTTTCTTAAGGACACATATCCAGTAAAAAGCGATTTATGATAATGTATTATGGTTGTAAAAGATAGATAGAATGTAGTGTAGGCAACATAGTGTTAAGACTAATTTTCAAGACATTCATTTATGAGGCCAGTCGTGGTGCAGGAGCATAAGCATGTGACTATAATTGATTATGAGATGATGTCGATTCCACTGCATGAAATTAACGCCAAATCAATACCAGAGATGTTGAGGCCTAGCGCGGCGTTGAGTTCCGCCGCTCAAGATGCAATGCCTCCAGAAATCGCCAGAAAGCGCGGAGTGTCTAGGCTCACTCTACCTACCCTGCTACATGCTGGAAACAGTGTGAAACAGAAAAAAAAGAAAATTAAAATATTTCATTGCTCATATTTCGAATCAGACTCACAACGGTCGCTTTAACGTTACGTAACGTATGCGTCACGACAGTCACATTATTTACGATGAAAATAACTATCTACTATCTTTATTACAATATTTTTAATTTATTAAAAATGTGTAATATTCATAAAAGCGTCTAAAAAACTGCCGGAGACACTTAAATGGTAAAGATTATAGTCGTCAAGGGAGCAATATTTCGTTACTTTACTTTACTTCGTACCGTTTGCGTTGTAATTAATATATTTGTGAGAATTAACTGCGGCAATTGTCGCGATGTAGTCCCTTAGGAACCTGAAACGAGGGATTTTATCATGTCTCTATAGCTTTAGGTCTTTCTCAGCGAAACTCAGTTAGAAAATAGAAGTAAAGATGTTGCTTACATATGCATCTCCTGCATTTAGTTGAGTAGGTATAAATGTATTCAGTATGGCGTTGGCGGAGATAAACTCTGCCTAAATCATGAACTAAGCTGTGATGGATTAAAGGAAAACAAATCTTAGTTATTTGTAGATATATACTATTATATTTATATTAAGCAAGTATGAGGCCAGTCGTGGCGCAGGGGCACAAAGTGTGAATGTAAAACCGACTGGTTGTGTGTTCGATCCCCACTGGAGGAGATGAAATATTTATTTAAATTTAGATTTCCATTTCTTTGCTCTGGTATCGAGCAAAGCGCGGCGTTGAGTCCTGCCACTCAACACGCAATGCCTCCAGAACTCGGCAGAAAGTGGAGAACGGAGTGTCTGAACACTAGGTTCCCTCTGCCTACACTGTGCCTACTGTGTGCGGGATACACCGTGGAGTTTATTCTTATTATATTTATATTCATTTATATTATAAATTTTACTTACGTTGTATAATTTCAGCCATAACTTTGTTAATTTAAAAAGTTAAAACTGATTTTAAGATATCTAAAATAAAGTAACATATGCCATAACAGCTCTAACATTTACTGAATCTGGGGGATGAGTTAAAGATCCCTTTTCTCCCGAATGAGAATCAAACCCACAATCGTCAAGCATACACGTTTGCCACTCAACCATGACGGCTAAAATATCAAAATTACAAAATATTCAAATTCATAAAACATATTTCAAACAGCCAAAATTAATAAAAACATTTAAAACACAAGGCACAATTTTACATTAGAATGTAAAATAGAGAAAAATTCATAAACAGCTTTTACCAAGAAAATGAAAGCACAAAGAAAGTGCATATTTAAGGAAGTGTTCAAATAATGAGAATCTTTGTCTAAGAATCTTCTTCTACGGGAAACGTGAGTGAGGAAAAAGGTGGAAGTATTTGTTTATCATCACGTCTCGTGAAATTTTTCAGGCCTCCTCAGCCTAGTTTTGTAGATTGCGTTTGTTAGTTTGTCTTTGGTTTAGTCAATATTATATTTTTATATATAAGGATGGGGACAAGTTAAATGACTTATAGATTGATTTAAAAATTGGCTCACGGCTTAGCCAACTTAGTGAGCGCAGCCAATAGTTAACTGTAAATTCGAGTATACGCTTAATTTACAAATAATATTATTATCAATGAATTAAAACACAATATATACTTTAAAAATCTAAACAAAACAGGTTTAAAAGTATTATCTTGTTAAGTAAGTGAATCAGCTTCACGCTGTATCCCGTACACAGCAGTGTAGGCAGAGGGAACCTAGTGTTAAGACACCACTTTCTGCCGAATTCTGGAGGTATTGCGTGTTGAATGACAGAACTCAACGCCGCGGTTTGCCTTCACACCAGAGCGAAGAAATGGAAATATAAATGTAAGTAAATATTTCCTCGAGTGGGGATCGAACCCACAATCAGTCGGTTTTCAGTCACACTTTATGCTTCTGCACCACGACCGGCCAAAAAGTAAGTGAAAACAGAAAATAAATTAAATTCTTCACTTTCAGTATATAATGAGGAACCTTCAGTCTATATTAGATTGATCCGAGGCACGTAGAGACGGCGTCAATTCTGATTTGTCTTCACTAAATTAGATTCTTGTGAACGTATCACTTGTTTGTTATATCGAAATTCTATACAGAGTAATCTACTTGAAATTATTACATGGTTCATGTTTGATTTATTTTATGTTTTGTACTAAGACTTTTGTGTGACACAAACACAAAAAAAACCATTATTGGCTACTTCGATTACAATAGATTAAAATATATTTTGCGGCCGACGACGTGGAGACCGTCGTGGCGGAGCGGTAAAGAAGTCTGATACTAAACGCAATTATCACTCCATTCTCACTCGGAGAATTTAGTTATTTTTATTACCATAATAAATAATCTGGTAGCAAGAAAACTAACGGTGTTGTGTTTCACCGCTCAACACGCAATGTTTTGAAAAAAATATAGTGTCTTGACACTCTACCTACCCTTCTATAGACTATATACAGGGTTTTGAAAAAAAAATATTTTGCAATGTCGATATATAATCTGATATCGATGACACACGTGCGTGAATCAATCATGCAGTAAATTTCATTTACATTAGGGGGCCGGTAACGTTCGTGTTGCGTACATTATGCTTTATATATTGTGTATAAGTCATAATTCAATAGAAATGTGTTTCATTTATATTTTTGTTATATTTATTTTCAGTTTAACGCTGTACCCGCACACAGCAGTGTAGGCAAAACGAACCTAGTATTTAGGCACCCCGTTCCCCAATTTTTCGATGCATTGCGTGTGGAACTCAATGCCAGGTTTTATGCTTGGTGCCAGAACGAACAAATAAAATATTAATAAATAATAATTCATTCCCCCTAGTCTGGATCGAATCCACAAACGTTGCGTTACAGTCATATTGTGCGCCACGATGGCTTCTGTACTGTAACATACGGTTGTATATTTTTACTTACCCACGTTAGTCTGAATATCTTTATACTTCCACAGTGCGTATCAATAAAACCAATTATAGCAGATTCCTTTGTAGATAATTGCTTGTCGGGCCCATGATGCTATCTTCTCTTAAGGATAAGTCAAGACCATAGGACTCTGCCCCACGGTAAGCATTATGCTAAAATTATTCTAAATGTGAAGATGCTTTTTTTACATAAATTTCTAGAATTCTGATAAATGTGGTACGACAAAATCAAACCTATGTCCATCACAGAAATGTGTTTAATGTAATAAATAAAACAAAGTTTCATATTATTCGGTATTAATTAATATATAATCCAAATATTAGTGTATAAATAATTTGCTATTTAACTAAAGCTTAATTTGATTTCGTGCTATTTTCCAAACACACTGGATTTGTGTAAAACAACAGCTACAATTTATTGGTTAAGCGAATCAGTTAATAAGCTCGTGGACGTGTGAATCACGCTTAATGCTATTACGTAAATAATTATATCGTTATTACTGTATGCAAATTGACGTTGGTAAACCGGCTCGAAGGACCAATTTTTAATTGGTAGTTAAATTTTAAATTAAAGTATTTTTATACGCTTCAATATCGTGTCGTAAAATATTGAGGCCAGTCGTGGCGCAAGGACGCAATGTGACTGCAAAATCGACTGGTTGTGGGTTCGATCCCCACACGAGGAAATGAGATATTTATTTAAATTTATATTTTCATTTCTTCACTCTGTCCAGGAGTCGAGGTAAAAGCACGGCTTTAAGTACCGCCACTCAACACGCAATGCCTCCAGAAATCGATGGAAAGTGGGGAACGCCTACGTTCCCCACTTTCTGTCTGTCTTAACACTAGATACCCTCTGGGGTACAGGGATACAGCGTGAAGTTGTTTTTTTTTTCTATATCGTCATGCATATTATAGTGCCAGCGTGTGTCACATACACTTGCAACTACTATGCATCACGTTATATAATATTTTAAGCTATCGTAAAATTCAACGTCGCTCTTTGTCGTGCTAGAGTATCCAAATAAATAAAATAATTCAGGAGATTAAAAACATATCGTCGAAGTGTGAACTAGTAGCATTATAAAAAAACCGTCAAGTGCGATTCGGTCTCACCCGTAGGTTTCCGTACAAATTTTATGATTGTAGGAGACGTGGGTTATAAAAGTTTATATACTTACATTTATTTTCCATTTTTCAGGTATTTCTTTTTGTTTGCAAAATAATTCCTCATTTTTGGCGCAAATTGATACTTAAAAGTCCACCAGAAGTACCCTAAAAAAAATACACAAACAAAAAAAATATATATAAAAGGCACCACAACGATATATAAATTCTTGTATCTATTTATTTGCGTTATTTTTTGAATTAGAAGCAGATTTTCATTGCAGAATAGATTTTCTAATTTCATAGTCAAATAATATAAAATGTTTTGGATTGGAAATAAAGGAAGTCGGAATAGTCGTAATAGTTGGTGAAAAAATACACAAATCGTTTTTTTGTAGTACAAATATGGTATTTAGGAAATTGCCAATCTCTTGAAAACGGTAAAGTAACGGCAAATGGTAAACGTTAAGTAGATTATGCTATATGGGCTAAAAATAGTTGCTATCATCTGTATCAGTTTGTCTATCGATCTGCCAGTCACCCTGTATATTCAAACCATTTTATATGACAAGCGACAAACTCGCTTAGAGACGTGGTCCGTTGAAATTTTCAATTTATGATATTTCAGCGGAATGACCGCTCAATTGTCCGTGTATAATAAATAGCGCTGGCGACACGAGGTGTGAAATACGAATGTTATATCACTGGCATATGACACTGTCATTTATAAAGGCATTTGTTAACGCTGGCATTTGTTTGGTATAAATGAATATTTTCAAATATCTATATAATATTTATATAATATTATCAAAAAAAAAAGTATTTTCGCGCCAGTACCTAAGTACCCAACTTTGAGACCATCGTGGCAGCACAGCGTGACAGAAAACGGTTCTTTTGTGGGTTCTGTTCTCATTCGAGGAAATAAATAGTTTTCATTTTGCTTTGGTAACAAGAAAAGAAGTTGAGTTGTACCACTTCACACGCAATGCTTCGAAAATTATGCGGCGCGTGGGGAATGGAGTATCTCAACACCAGGTTTCCTCTGACTCTGATATTTTCCAAAAGAAGCTATTTCAAATTTGTTTATGACTTATGTAAGAGTTAAAGTATTAGTTCTTCTTAAAAAAACATATTTTTATTTCATCTGATTTATATTATATCTTAACATAGTCCACCCAAGGCGAATAATGGAGAACCCTTTTTATTATTTAGCAAATTAAAAACAATATGAAACCTTTTATTTTCTACGTGTAATGAAAAAATACCGTGAAAAAATTAATTCAGAATTTTTCAATTTTGAACTATGTCCATAAGAGATTTTCCAATAATCCATTAAATATACATTCACGCGTTATGAAAGGCCTTTATTGCCTGAATTCCTGAATAGGTAGTGAAAAGTGTAAATTATGACTGTTCTCTAAGTTATAATATAGTGTATAGTGTAATTTTGTGCTGTATATCTGGCACATTAAATCTCGCACATTAAAATCAATAATGATAATCTGGATATGATTTTTATTTTCCGAGAAATGTGTAGACACGTCTACGAAATTTATACGTAATTTATCAGATACATTCAACTTGTCATCTTTAATTAATAATTATTATTAATTAATTTCATCTAGTGTTAAATTGATCCGTTCTCTATTTCCGTCTAATTTTCGAGAGATACACATACATCTCGATTTGTTTTGCATTATTTTTTATTAAATTTAAATATAATCAGAGATTAAGTTTAAATAGCACCACACCAATGTCTAACAGTCAGCTACAGTCTCGCTGTGCCGTGACGGTCTTAGTAAACGTATACACTACATTATATTACATAAAATATAACAAGAATACAGATTAATATCTCACTTTTCAGTCTTTTCTCAGCCGGAGGCGTCCATTGTGAGGGTGGATGTCATTTGAGTGTAGCATCCGCCTCCAGACTTATCGCTTAGTTCGACACGTGCCAGTTTTAGCACCTGACGGCGTCTCTTTGGGCGTTTACAAATTTTCCGTTCTTCTTTCCTATTGACCTAGTTTAGAAAAAAATGTTTATGATGCGCCTTTTAGAAGAATTTACAATTTTTATATTATATTTTTTTTGCTTTGATTTTTATTTCTTCACGCTGTATCCCGCAACGCTAAAATGTCTACATACTCCTTCTTCTTCTCTTTTGTCTCCTTCATTATCATTAATCTCTTCACACATGCTCTCCAGGAGGATTTCATACTTTTTACGTAACCTACCTCCAGTATCATGAAATGTCTAAGGAATGTAATATAAAGTCATCATCAGTATTTTTTTTTTGTTTCTTAATACTTTCCTCTCTTTAAAAAAGTGATACTTCTCTTACCCTATACATTAACATAGTATGGTAATAAAGTGTATTCTGGAACTGTTTTACTTAGTAATGGCTAATCTGTAAAGTAGCTTAAGCAATTATTCTTACGGGAAAAGAATTCTACAGAATTATGTTTCGCCCTTTACTTTGTTTTAGTTTCAGGCTTTTTCTTGTATATAACAAAGTAAGCTGCGAAAATCTTGAGTCAGTCTGTAAAATCTAAAAAAGGAATTTAAGACCCTTATTAGTAAATAGTTGTCAGGTCTTGAGATGCCCTTTTTATTTATGAAATATATATTTAAGTCCCAAGTGTATCCACCGTGGTTATAGATGAATACCTTGGCTCTCGTAGTTCCGGCCTGTGGCGTTCGAGGAGGAGCACCGTGAGGTTGTAGTGGACAGCCTACATCTGCCAGTCCATGAGTCCTACATAACCTGCTCGAGTCCCCACTCGAGTGGTGTACCTGTAAAAGGATTTCCTGGCGATAAAAAAGGGCACAAGCATGTGACTGTAACAAAGTCCAGGTCCAAATTATTAGATTTTTAAGATATTTTCAGTCATAACATTTAAAAGCTTGATTCTTTTTTTTTCATTGTGATCAAAGTCAACTGCACTTACTTTGTACGTTTTAATTTCTGGGCAATTAAAGTTCACTTTGTGATCAAAAGCAAGTAGTTTCAATATTGGACGAAGGCAAAGCTCTTTTAACAGTTTTATTAAGTTGGAACTACTATATAATATAAAGCTGAGTGGATTGCGATTTTCACGTTGTTCGAATAACTTAGTTACAATAACGTAAAGTAAAATTTCAAAACGATGTTTAAATAATAACTAAATACTATGAGGTCCGTCGTGGCGCAGGGGCACAAGCGTGTGACTGTAAAGGCGACAGGTTGTGGATTTGATTCCCACTCAAGGAAATTAAATATTTAATATTTTCATGTCCTCGCTCTGTTAACGAAACAAAGCGCGACGTTCTGTTCCACCACTCAACACACAATGCCTCAAAAATTCAGCAGAAAGTGGGGAATACTCAGTTTAGACAGTCATCTTAGTGGGTAGTGTCTTAACGCTCGATTTCAAGGTTCCTTCTGTCTACCCTCCTATGTGCGGAAAAGATTTCGCGTGAAGCTAAATAATAACTAGCTTTTACTCGCAGTTTAGCCAATGTGCTTAACGCAGTGTAGTGCCTATAGCATTCCTAAGTAAATGAAATATCCAACACATACAAAAAAGTACTTATCGATTTTAACTATTAGTTTGTGAGATTAACGCGTGCAAACAAATAAACTTTTCAGCAGCAATATTATAAATATAGGTCTAGAAATACAGATATATATGTATTAGTTGTTGCACGGATGTATATTGTATGAATAATTCATTTGAGAATTTTGATAGCGAAATTCTAGCGGTTTCAACAAATATGTGTATATTATGTAGCTTCAAGAGCTTATTACTGCGCCCTTCTGGTATAGTGGAATTGTGGTCACTTAACATTGCCTAAGTAATTGTTACAAGTTCAAAAATCAAAGTTAATATTTATATTTGAACATATATATTATAAATATAAGTTATAAATTGTAAATATTTGCCAATGTAAACAGAAAGAGTCTAAATACAATATAATATATTCTGTGGATCTTCTATCTTTATAGTTTTTTTTTTGAGCTCATCATGCAATCAGTCTGGAGACTATGAGCAGATTAGTTAAAAGATTGATCTTTGTAGTTTGGACAAAAATGGTTATTTGAGTATAATAAACCATTTATATTTACTAATACTATATATTTATTATACTACTAACAATAATCGGAGCCAGCGTTATATGAAAGAAGGAAAATTAAATAATATTTTTAATGCCTAAATTAAAAATTTACCTATATAATTGATGTCCCTCGTTGTTATCACATGTTAAGTTATTTTTATTGCCCACGTATCGTCCTATAAAGTCCGTCCGTCCGTCGTAATATTTCATTTAAAAAATAAGTTTTAGGCCAGTCGTGGCGCAGCGGCACGAGGTGTGACTGCAAAACCGACTGGTTGTGGGATCGATCCCTACTTGAGGAGATGAAATATTTACTTAAATTTATATTTCCATTTCTTCGCTCTGGTGTCGAGGTTAAGCGCGGCGTTGAGTTCTGCCACTCAACACGCAATGCCTCCAGAATTCGGCAGAAAGTGGGGAACGGAGTGTCTTAACACTAGGTTCCCTCTGCCTATCCTGCCGTGTGCGAGATACAGCGTGAAGCAAAAAAAAAAAGTTTTATCGTATTCTAACTACCGTATTAATTTAGTAGTGTTAAAAACGACTTTTATTTTATTTGATTACAGAAAACTAAAATATTTACTGCCATAGATAGATAGAGACACCGTAGTACAGTGACTTACAATATCACAGCGGTACTTCATCAGAACGTCGCTCATAATCCTGTCGTCTCGGCGTTGATTAAAATTTAATTAGATCTAGTAAACCGCAGCCCCCTGAGAGCTTGTCAAGTGCACAGATATTTTGATCTACATAAAATTTCGTAGATTGTTTTGAACGTTATTTTCTTTTTACATTCCTACTGTAATCTGCATCAAGCAAGTTCCTCAGAGGGAAACTAGAGTTAAGACACTCCTTTTTCCACTTTTTATCGAAACATTGTATGTTGAGTGGTTGACTTACATATTTCTTTTGACTTTGGGAGATAAAAACTATCAGCGTTCCACTGATTCACTGTGGTAGGCGCCCATCGCATTACAGAGTGAGGAGCTCAGAGCAGAGCCTGGGACTTACTACCGAAGTGCAGGTTTTCCTTACTTTATTTTAGGAGTAAAAGAAAAGATATTCAGAATTTACTTATTATATTATGCTTATTTATTCTTTATAATATTTTAAATCTTACTCACTTTATAATGTTTCATACACTGCAAACACGATGGCGGTGGGTTTGATCACACTCGGGGGAATGATTATATCTAAATTATTTTCGTTTCTCCGCTCTGTTAAGACAAAGCGTAGCGTCATCATCCATCACTCAGCATACTCTAAAATATGATATATTTATTTCGCTAGTATAGATAAAAGAAATTATATCGGAAAGATTTGGAAACTAACTATTGTGAGAAGTTAAGTTAACATTGTGTTTAATTGTATCGAGATATTGCTTATATCAAGATTTTTTTCTATGCATAGACGAGTTACTGGATGATCTAATACCTGAAGTTTTCCATAAGTCCTATAATTTGGCAGCTTTTCAACGCGTCTAACGATGAAGGTGACTGTATTACCTTCATCTTCATGGCCAGCATAACTGAACGTTCGTCTAAAGTAGTAGATATCGATAGATTAGGACATCCTAATAGCAGTTAGTCTTTCTATTCATTTGACCCTTCTTCCTAAAATCCTATAAAAAAATACTTAATAATTTCAATTGCACCACAAAGGAACAATGTAGTTCCGGATTCATGCAGCTGCTAACAGAATGTCTTTCCTTGCCATGCTTGGACACAGGTTCTCTATACATGCCCTGCAATATAGAAAACTCTTTCTGAATCTAAAATAAAAATAAAACGAAGCTTAGAAAAATGTATTATTTTTTATTACTTGAGACTAAGACGAGACCATGTCTTTAAAAAGTATTTTTTTATATTAAAACAATTATATTACAGTAATCAATCAATCAGTAGTAAATTTTAGGGCTGAGCGAGGCAAGGCCCACTACAAAGGGAGTGCCAAACGCAACTGTACAGGAAGCGCCTTTGTTTTGTAGTTTCTATGTGCCAATAATAACTGTGTCAGGGTCAAAATTTATGAACTCCGCTTCTGCAAATTAATCATAGTACTAATGGAGGATATTACGGTTAATAAACTTTAAAAATAATAGTTCTGACATTTTAACCTTAAAAATATTGAAAACATAAATTTATTATACCAATACCAAAAAGAAAGTACAAAATTTTTATTCTATATTTCGTACATAGAGGGTAGGCAAAAGGAATCTACTGATAAGATATTTTTTCCCCTCATACCGTCTATTTTTGTGTAAAGTAATATATTTAAAGTAGTATAAGTATAGCCGTAGCAAATAAATTGTGGGAATCGAACCCATATGTCACTTTATGATTACTAAATATACAATTACTAAATTTCTATTATTTATGCGAAAATTATAAATATCTGTTAAAATAAACATAATACAATTAATATTTCATTATATCATTACTTTAGTCAGTAATATTACATCACTAGTTCATAAAGGAATGTTTTCAGACAAGAATTTACTTGAACAAATGGAATAACTTTATATTAATTTACTTGTAAACAATGTTATTAAGAGTAATGAATTATAATATAATATACAAAAGGTCTAACTATCTGTTCTTGTAATTTATTTGGAAATTTGTGTAATAATATTAGCCACCGAAAATTCTTTGAGAGCTGAAGATTTTTAAATGTTATAATATATAGCAGAGTAGTACAGCATCAAACTGTGATTGCGTGAGTTCGATCCCTGCTTTGGGCAATGAATTTCTTGAATTCTGGTGTTTAGTGTGGAACGGAGTGTCGAGAAAAAAAATGACGCTGAAAAAAAATACTATGTGCGATTTAATGCAGTTAGGTCTTAACTGACTATTTGGATTTGGAACAGATTTTTAGAGTGTAACTGAAAAAAATATTTCAAGTCTCAAGCGTATTTATCTGAGTTACCCGTTGCCATTATTTTATGTTTATAACATTTCACATATCTTCTGTGTTTAGTAAATTTTATAGTCATAAATATTTTATTTACTAGCGACCTAAACGATTTTATTGTTACATTATAGCCAAATAATACAATTTTTTTAAAATAAATTATGGACTATGTGGAAAATTATATCTAAATCCATTTAGTAGCTTTTGATTGAAAGAGATAGAAACATCCATTCGTAGATATATTACATCTATCTCCATATATTTTTTTTCATTGCAATAAATGTTTTTTTTATTATTTATTTACATTATAACCACTCAACCTATGGGTAGTTTAAAAAGTAAACTCTACAGTTGTCTAATATCGAGTGTAACTCACAACTCTCGCCACTTTTCAGCTGGCAACGAGAAAGTTGGTGATTGATGGACTTTCATAATAGCACTTTGGGTTGGTGACGCCTTTTATTACGAGTGAAAGATGTAATCTTGCGTCATTAGCAGCGACTGGTCGTTTTGGTTAGGCCTGGAAAGATATATATTAAGAGGTTTTTTTTCCTTTTTTATTAAATTCTATTAAAAATCGGATATGGTTGAGGCCACCTGACACGATGGTTGTGGGTCCACTCCTTTTTCGGTGGAGTGAATTATTTTCATTTTATCTCTCTGGTAGCCTTAAGTTCTGCAAGTCAATACATCTATAAAATCTCGAAAATCTCTATATCTTGCCACTAGATTCTCTATGCTTACCCTGCTCTCTGTATATACAGAGAGGAGAAATAAATAGAAAGATCGGAGAAAACTAATTAAATATCAAATTGACAAATTGTTTGTTACGTTGAAGTTTCCGGCCCATGTGGACTTATAAAAGCAAAATCATTATAAATATAGTAAACGAAAATAATAAATAGAAATATTGATTCATTCAATAAATATTTGTTCACAGTAACAAGCTAGCCGACCTAAAAACCTCGCCTCTCAGCCAGACCGGGTTAAGAGTGCTCGATATGGTAGACACTGCTCACTAGATAACTTATGTACGTAGTATAATAATTCACTCTGTATTCCACATACAGCAGGGTAGGGATCGTGAATTTGATGGTAAAACACTCCGTTCTCAACCATCCCCTTTAATAAAACTAAATTGATAATTTTTATTCTTTATTTATATATTTAAACTTTATTTTAATAATAATTATATTAAACAGAAATTGATATTTTTACAAAATAAACTAATATTATTTTTTTGTTACAGTTCTGCTTCAGGACTTCTAACTCATATTAAGGTAAGAATTAGTGTAAACATGAATATTATAACTTATTAAAACTATACTACTATAACTACTTGTTGCCCGCAACTTTGTTTGTGTGGACGTAAAATGGAAGATCTATTCTTATATTAAAATCATAACTTTTTGGTGTCTGTACATCAAAGATATAAGAGAAAAAATATAATTTTGGAGCAATTAACAATGTAAACCCAAAACAATTATTTTTTTATCTGTTTTTTAGAGACCTGAAGGTTATATCAATATAAAGTATTTTCTTCGCCTTAATTGATATTAACATAGCTATTTTATTTAATTTTATTTATTTTCATTAGAAAACGAAAATAATCCAGGTAAGTAATTAAGTAATTGTGTATTTCGAGCTGGCAACGCTTGTTACTAGTCCCGAATAAATTTCAACTGTCTACGATTCTGTGGGTCACTCAGTATTAAGATTTTATAGATATATCTAGATAAGAAACTTTAAGTAGATACTCATGCTTATAAAATACTAGGGAATTCGATTCTGAAATATTACAACTTATTTTTAATATACGTTTTATAACTACAGTAATTAAGTTCAAATCAAACCCCATACTACCGTCAATCGATTTCACTAGTACAGTATCTTAAATGTCTTTCACAAAATATTTCACTTTGAATATAAAACAAATATTAATTTTGACGTTGCAAATAGAAAGCTGGCGTTAAGAATCACGTCTCTATGAGAGGTCTCGTCCCGAGCAAATTGTACCTTCGTCAAATTGACAAGTGGCGTTCACAACTTTAGATACGTTCTAGCCTTGGATATTATATATGTGTTTAATATTCTGTAATGTATAATAATGGAATATTAAATGTTTAAGTCCACAGCGTCTGACTGTAATAGCGATGATAGGGGGTTTGATTCTCATCGAGGCGGGTAATTATTTTTATTTTCTCGCTCCAGTAAGAACACAAACGGCCAATACACTTGCAATGTCTCGATAAGTGGGCGATGCGTAGGAATCGGAATGTTTTAGTACTAGGTTAACTCCGCCTTTGCCTTTGCTATAAGCGAGATACAGCGTGAGGCTCTAAAAATGTATAAAAAAGAAACAGTTGATAAGTGTCTGTACAGACAGACAAAATTGAACCCACACTGTACTTGTGATATGGGTTCAATTTCTACTCAAACACAAAATGCTTACATTTAAAATATTTCTATTTTTATGATTTGATTAAAACAAAGTTTTTCATCATTAATTTTTAAATGTTTACAAAATAAACGAAGCTGGGGAGTAGACTACCTGAATATAATAAGAAGTATCTCGGTACGGCGCTTTCCACTCGTCAGCATAGAATTTTTATACAAAAGCGAAAATTATTAGCTTTACGTTTTTTTGCGGTATATAGCAGAGGAGACAATGTAGTCAAAACACTCCGTTCTCAACGTTCCTTTCAAATTTCGAGACATTGTGTCAGAGTGACGAAACTCAACGCCGCGCTTTTACTACTTTCGCCGCGATTATATCAAAATTATATTTCTGCTTTCGCTATAATTGTAGTTAATATGTACATTATATTTCTATAACAAGTCTGTGCGTATTTATATTTTAGTTGTTAAATAGCTTTCGCCTTTATGACCGGAAGTAACCCTCGCCTTTTAGATTAACTGGGCTTTGTTTGCCATTTATCATATAAGCAATTCGGATTATGAGGACTGCTGTTAAAATTTTGTTTTGGTTTTAACAATTTTGTTTAAATGAAATAATTTTCTTAAGAATCATATAACTGTTTAAAATTTGAAAAGAAGAACACTCTAGTTTTATGGTGTTATAACTGTCCGTCTATTAAATTCATAATTATGTTATAATTAAAAAGGTCTGTGTATGAAGAAATCGCAAGAGATTTGCTTGTTATTAACCTCCACATATATGCTCTCCGGGAGGTCCTGATGATTTTTATGTGACCGTTCTCCAGTGTCATCTATACTGTGTTCTCGAAGGTCAACCGAGATCTCTTGTTTTTAAATTTAAATATAATAATATAGCAAACAGTATGAAGTCTTAGAACTGAGCACTAGTCTTTTCTATTTAAGTAAAGTAGACGCATTAATTACTATCAATTATCGTCAAAAATTTAAGAACAACCTTACATTATACAATCTTTTAAAGTATTCTGCTTAAATTTCGAGACGTTGCTTGTTGATTTGTGGAACATAACGTCGCGTTTTGTCTTTTTACCAGAGCGAGGAAATGAAAATAATTCAATACACTGAAAATCATCACTATGCCTTCAAATTTGATTCTCGGCGTCTATTAACTATAGCATTCTAAAACATCTGGTGCAAGGAAAGATATCAAAACTTACCCCAAATATAGAAGTTTCAGTAAAAACGCTATAATATAGATATAGTACATATATTGATAAACCATCCAGATAATATAAGTTGGCATTGTATGGCGTCGTTGCGTCTGGCAAAGTTCCAGACCATCGATCCGTATGTACGGGGGGTGAACTGCGACCGCCTTCCAGCCCAGTAATGTAACCGTCTTCGAGCTTTTTAATACAATCTTTTGAATAAAACCTCTTTGTACTTGTTCTGTTGTTGTGAAATATGAATATATTTTCATTTTAAATTCAAAAATTGATTCTTTTTGTATATTTCATATTGTTTGATTTTTTGTTTACAAGTCGCAATAGGAGGATAAATAAGTCTCGATAGGAGTGAGCTAAAATGTATGAAGAAAATATTACTACAGTAACAAGTTGAAATCAAAAAAATATAAGGTTGATATTGCACTTTACATTAAACCTGTAAATATCATCTTGTACAAAGTGGGTATCTTTAAAAAGCACGTCAAAGTAATCAAAATATATGTATGTATATATAATAACAAAAAAACTAAAAAATTGTACGTGGCGCAGGGGTGTGCTCCTGATGAAGTACGATTGTAAAACCGACTGGTTATGGGTTCGATCCCCACTCGAGGAGATCAAATATTTATTTAAATATATATTTCCATCTCTTCGCTCTGGTGTCGAGGCAAAGCGCGGCATTAAGCGTTCTGCCACTTAAAACGCAATACCTCCAGAATTCGGCAGAAAGTGAAGAACGGAATGTCTTAACACTAGGTTCCCTCTGCCTACCCTGCTGTTCGTGGAATACAACACGAAGCTGAAAAAAAACTATAAATAATAAATATTTCTTTCTTTTTTAAATACGTGGAGCGATTATAGGATATAGGATGATAATGACACCAGTGACGTATAAATGAAGTCAAGTGACATTCACTTGAGTGAGAACGTGATGGGCTTGCATTTTGCAAATAACCGTACAATCGATTTTTTATCTTGAATCTATTTTTCAGGCAGAAATAATGTTAAAAAAATACTACAATTTATTTTACATAAATAAATATTTTTATAAAATTTAAACATATTTAGAGTACTCGTTACAAATTTCAGTTTGTTTAAAATGTTGTATTAAGAGAACAAAATTTTGAAAATATTATAAATTTGTCAAGACATTTTATGTTATACGACAGAAGTTTCCCCGGTTTAACTATGCTATTTTATGTTTCCAAAATCATAAAAGCTTTATATGGACATCAGTAAAGTGGACTCAGATGGTATTAAAAGGTAATGGGCATATCAAAACTTAGAGCACGTATACAATTGAAACGTTAGAAATACCTAAGCTTATTTAGGAACTTTGGCTACTTTGCGACGAGCTTTTATACTGTTTTTACTGTTGCGTACAGACGTGATGGATTGTGATTAGTGTTTAATCTTATAATTTTTTTTGCTTTAAGTTATATATATAACAGGGTGGAGAGAAAATTATTTAATAGGGAACCTAGTGTTAAGACACTCCGTGTCCTATTTGCCGTCTAATTGTTCGACTCATTTCGAATTGAGTAGCAGAACTCAATGGTATGTCTGTTAAGTAACAAAGCACGGTTGTCGCTTAATAATCGAAAATAGTTCATCCTTGACTGGAAATCAAACACATAACCGTAACGTTAACAGTGAGTCGCTCTTCCACTTCACCACAACGGATTTATTTGTGATTTATAAGCTGTTTCATGAATTGTAATATAAAAAAAATCCATGTGACTTGTAAGTTAACGATGATCAAAAGATTTTTTTAATTATAGATATTAATTTTTTTATAGTATTTTATTTACAATTCCAAATGATAATTTAAAATATGGGAGTACAAATAAGTTTAAACCGTTTCAATGTAGTAGGTACATCTCAAGCACAAAAAGATCTTGTTTGCATTAGAAGTCGCTAAGCAAACAGTCTCCATCAATTAAAGTCATTAGGAATGATTTATGAACAAGGAAATTGGGTTCCCTACAAAGCCGAGAGATATTAAACACCGATTATATTTAAGTGAAATACAGCTAGCTAGGCAAAAAATGACTTTTTACATCGTATCGCAAATGGTGATGGGAAATGGATACATTATGATAACCCAAAAAGAAGAAAATCATGAAGATTACCTGGACACGCGTCAATATCGACCGCAAAACCGAATATTCCCGGAAAAAGACTCATGCTGTGTATTTGGTGGGATTAATTAGGTGTAGTGTCTTACTAGTTGCTTAATCGAAGCAAAAAAAATACTGGAACTCTCCTATTAAACACAATCGAAGAGATCGAGCCGAGCTCTGAAAGAAAAACGCCCTCAAAACTATTCTAGACTAGAAATGATTCTCCTACATGACAATACTCGTCCACATGGAGCGGTTCCCGTGAAAAAGTGTTTGGAAATATTTGATTGGAAAGTGTTACCGCACCCGCCATATATACCAGACATTGCACCGTCCGACTATCACCTATTTCGGTCCACGGCGCATGCTCTGTCGGAGCAACGGTTCACAATATATGAAGATCAAAGACCAAAAATTGGGTTAATTCGTGGATAGCCTCAAAAGATAAAGAGTTCCTAAGACGTGTGTTTTTAATGTTTGCCTGAGAGATAGGAGAAAGTAGTTGCAAGGGATGGACAAATTTATGAATTAATTTAAACTACCCTTTTGTTATAATAAATATTCAATTCTTGATAAAAAAAACGGCGGAAACTTATTTGTATTCCTATATTTCTAGCGAATTTATTTAAAATAGAGAGATACTACTTATCGGGAGGTATAACAATATTATAAATATAAACAGCTTATTAAATTAAATTTAGAACTACTTGTTTGAATTAAGAAAAATGTATTGAATAATCTATTTACCGAGGTAGGTTATACGCCTTAGGTATACATCATGATAACCGTTTTGATTTAATAAAACGATAATTAAAAGTTGAGTCACATGTAACTCATAAAAAGCAAAGCCACGAGTGAAAGCTAGTAGTATATATAATAATACATCTTTCATAGTTGTGAGTGTAAGACGGGATGATTCACACAAATCTCAACGTCAATCAATTGTGATAAGGGTCTCCATTAAAAAGTAATGTATATGACTCTACAAGTACTGAAATAATGGTTAATTTGGTATTTTTTGGACTAAATGTAATGAGGTAGTTGTGGGTTCGCAATCAGTCAATTTTTTTTAGGATAAAATATTAAATGTAGATGTGGAATAATCATTTAAATAAAAAAAAACCTAAGACGAGTATAATCGTATATATATAAATATACACAATGTAAACGTGATGATTCTGTGGTTTCTGCCACTCAACACACAATGCTTCAAAATTTGGCAGAACGTGAAGATCTAAGTTTTATAGCTAACAAATAAAAATAAAACCAAAAGTATACAAACTAACGCTAGCTTTAGTTAGCTTACGCTACTATAAGAGTAAAAGGTGTGAGGCTCAGAAAATATACTATAATAGAAATTAACATAAATTATATATTAAGAATATATACTATATTCATCGTCACTTACAATTTTGCTTAGGATTATAAAACGTAAAATAAAAAAACCGTCTTTTACCGTTGTTTCTTTAAAAATTTTGGAGAAATACTCTCTTAGGGCACCTACTACCTTACTTTCTTACTACCTTACATTCCTTAACCTACCTATGAACATGTTAAATTTCAACTTTTTAACTCCAGTAGTTTCGCCTGTGCATTGTCTCTCTGTCATTAAGTAAAGCAAGAGTATTATATAGATTTACTTACTTACTTAACTTCACGCTTTATCTCTAGCGGGGTAGTCAGAAGAACGGAGCGCCAAACGCTACGGTCTCTACATACCTCTTTCGCCACGTCCACTGTCATCATAGATGTATATAAATGATATACTGAATTGGTCATATAAAAAGTTCGCACATATTTAGTCTTTACACCCGCTATACATATAATTACACCGGAAACGGATAGTAACTTGTTAGTTAAATGTAGAGTGCTAGGCGAAACTTTATAAAGTTTTCGAAGGAAAGTTCTGAGTTAATTTCAATGTTTAAAACAGTCAACTTTAAAGTTTTGATGGAGTACTATTCACGGGGGGCTTATTAAAACGAAAAGTAGTTGTTATTTATTTAAAACTAACATTATATACCGTTTATTACTTTATTACCGTTTATTACCTATACTTTCTTTTAAATAGACCGTCGTAGTGCAGCGGATTGTGGGTTCGATTTCCATTCGTGTGTAATGATAATCTTAATATGACGTGACATCTAATGGGTTGCCATATAATAGTAAAGGTATATAACGAAAAGATGGCACATATACGCCCCTATATATGCTTGAGTGATTGATTGTATTAAAAATAATTTAATTTTTTTGCTCTGATAGACAAAACGCTGAGTTAAGTTCCGTCTACGTCAACACACAATGTAATATATTTTACACATTAGTTAATTAAAATTATATATTGTTCTTATTATAAATTGTTCTTGTCAGTTGACAAATGTAACTTTAGTATATTTCATTAGTACAGTAGGCAGAGGCAGCCTAGTGTTAAAACATTTTGCTCCTCACTTTCCACCAAATTTTGGATTTTCTCGAGTGAGAGTTGAACCCAGAACCTGTTGCGCTTACAGTCATATGCTTGTGTCCCTACACCACGACTGGCCTCAACTGGCTTTCTTTATAAAACACAAGGTTTTACAAAATCAATTTTCTAAGCATTTCCAAATCCATTTAAAATAACCACAAACACTAAAAAGCATTTACATGCAAATAAAACGTGGTTTAACCTTTTTCTACTATATAAATCCAATAGAGGATGTTTTTACCAGAACAAACAGCGGCATCGCGTATGTAAATAGCCGACTGCTGCCGAAGCTGACACAAATCCTGAATAATTGAATATTCATTATTCGCACTGAAATAGAACGACTGTGTAGAAGGAATTTGATATCCGGTTTTAGTTTTTATCTAAAAAGTAATTTATTGGTACCATTTTGTTGTATAATCGTTTTTATAACTGATTTCGATAAAAATTTGCAATATAGAGATCAGTGAAATTACATTGTAAGTCATATAAACAAATATGCAAGAAATCAGTATCACGCATTTATTGCATATTGTAACTGACTCCACTCTACTCAATAAAATATTTAGATAAAATTATTTAAATAATAATTTTAATATTTAAGTATGGCTCGTGATACGTCTAATATAGTTAGTACCCTTCCGTAGTGATCATAAATAATCCAAGATCTTTTAGAGATTCAGAGGTAAACGGTATTAATATGAAATGTACCATAAATTTAATACTAGGACATAACATAGCATCACACACCTATCCATCATACACTAAGTGTTAACGTTGACGCACCACAAGGCACCGCGAAACTATCTTAATCCATACCTATATTATAAATTCGAAAGTAACTCTGTCTGTCTGTCTGTCTGTCTGTCTGTCTGTGCCGCAATCAGGGCCAAACCGCTAATTCAATTGTAATAAAATACTCATACAGAGATACTTGAGGGTCTTCGGATGAACATAGGTTACTTTTTTTTCTCATATTTGTAATATTGTCGATATATACTAATATATTAAAATGTTTTTCAATTTGACAGGCAATTTATTCCGCCATGTTAATAACAACCGACCGTTGCTAAGCAACGGTTTGCAAAGTTTATTTGTTGTTATAAGCAAACGTCACCCAAAATGAGCTTGCTCAACGCATATATGGCGTGCGCCGACTCAACCTCATGAGATACATAAAAATATTTTACAAAAATATTGTCCTTTAAATAATGTTTAAAAAAGTCCGCGATACACATACCATATTTATCTCTAGATCGGAAGAGC